>JAHXMU010019908.1:0-10727 GCA_019455685.1 Philornis downsi
AGCGACATCATCACGTACAGCTGCGACATTTTCGGTCGATCGACCTGTTCGAAGGCGCGTTGTTGTCTTACATCACTAACAAACCCAGTTTTGGCAAATTTATCCATTAATCTCTTTACAGTTGACTCTTTTGGAGCATTATTGTGACCCCAAATTGATTGCAATTTGCGAACTGTAGCCACAAAACTTTCACCATTTTGGTAAAACAATTTTACAACGAGAATGCGTAGTTCATTCGTGTAGTGCTCAATTTTTACTAACCTCGTACCTTCTACTAGCAAACAATAACAATTGTTCAAATGTCAAACAATGACACTTCGAATGGCGCCAAATTTAAATCTTGCGTTCTTGTTGGGACACCCTTTGTATGAGAGATATCAGATAGGGATACTTAGTTGATATTTCTCAAATTTTGCGAGACACTTTAAAGCAACACAATGAACAAAATTGTAGCTTGCTGCAGTCGATAAGGAAAAACATAAAATTTGAGGAAATCGATCAATATGTGAGAAAAGTACCGAAAAAAGTGAATCGATATAGCCCACTTAAAACCCCCGGCTACTATCTGACAGAATATTAAGCTGTGCCAAATTTTGAGAAGTTTCATAAAGATTTATGGCGGTTATTGTAGTATCTACCAACCAGCCAGGCAGTCAGCCAGCCGGGGGAACATCGCTTAACGGTTTGAAAATTTATGGAAGTAAGAAAAATCCTTCCCCCGTTTTAAAGGTTAAACTAAAATAGAAAAGAGATAAGTCTGAGTAACTTTTTGCAGAACTTAGATACCACGGAGAAGACGGACTACAGCTTGTGGAAGGCTGCCCAAAAAACCAAAGGCTACACTGTCTATGAAGTTCCTATTCGCCTACAAAATGGAGAGTGGGCAAAAAACTCCAGTGAACAAGTTGAAGAGTTTGCTAGCCGCCTAGAGAATGTTTTCGGACCAAACGAGACGGACTCTAGTATAAGGCCAACTGTCGTTCATGAACTTGTTTTAAACCCAGTACAAATTCGTTTACCTGCGCTGAAAGCAGCTATCAAAAAAAAGTTCCCGGTTGCGACAGAATCACCAACCTAATCAACCTACCAAGTTCGGCACTGAGAGCCGTTATGTTTCGTTTTTAGTTCAATGCTAAGGATCGGTTACTTCCCCCCATCATCATGGAAGGAATCTGAAATAGTTATGATCCCCAAGCCTGGTAAACCTACCACGTTCCGCACTGAGAGCCGTTATGTTTCGTTTTTAATTCAATGCTAAGGATCGGTTACTTCCCCCCATCATCATGAAAGCAATCTGAAATAGTTATGATCCCCAAGCCTGGCAAAGACGTTACGCAGTTTATGGCCCATTCTGTCAAAAATATTTGAAAGATTGATCTTGAGGTTGCTAGAGGCATATAGTGACTCAACAAACTTAATTCCAAACCACCAATTTGGGCTTAGAAAACAAAAAACAGCACCATCGAACAAGTTCATAGAACACACAAATTTGATTCGCGAAACTTTCGAAAGTAAGCAGTACTGCTCTGCACTATTTATCGATATATCACAAGCGTTCGATAAAGTCTCGCACGAAGGACTATTATATAAAATTTCGACACTGCTTTCGCTAGCGTTCACAAACTGCTCAAGAGCTATTTGGAAAATAGATCATTTGCAGTGAGATCAAAAAATATTTATATGTACATATTCATCAATGAAAAGAATTTTAGCTGGTGTCCCGCAGGAGAGTATACTCGGACCATTTCTTTACTTATTGTACACTGCTGATTTACCTACAAGTTCGTCCACACACACATATCCACTTTCGCGGATGATACAGTGGTTTTAGGTATACATACATAAATACCCAGAAGTGGCATCCCAACAGCTTCAATCCCACGTTGTTGAATTGGAAAACTGACTGGATATGTGGGGAAATAAATGTTAATGCTGCAAAGAGCGTTCACATAACTTCTACGCTTAGACAGAAAAATTGTTCACTCATTTCGGTAAATGGATTAACAATTCCAGAGCAAAGCCAAGTAAGATACTTGGGAATTCATCTTAACCGGCAGCTCACGTGAGTTCACCATATTGTAGCTAAAGTTATACTGCTGAAAATTAAAACCACTCAACTTTACTGGCTAATTGAGCCACACTCTACGTTAGGTTTAGATCTAAAATAACTTTTATATAAAGCTGTTTTAAAACCAATTTGGTCGTATGGTATCCAGCTATAGAGGTCCGCCTCCGCATCTAATATTGGAAAGTTACAAAGAAGATAGTCAAAAGCTGTAAGAATGATTACGTGCGCTTCTTGGCACATAAGAAATAATTACCTCAATATTCTCACCATCTGAGAATAGATAAGAAAATCGTGCATGAACGACGTTGGGAAAATTACCGATCATTCCAATCCATATACGAGGGACCTGCTTTTGTTTGACGACCGTAGGCGTCTCAAAAGGTTACAAACTCTAGATTTGGCTATATAACTGTTAATTCGAACTAAAAGCTGAGCACTGCAATGACAGTACCAACATATATAGGTATACTCTTAGCTTAAGATTTAAATACTTATTGTGAATGTTAAAACGACAGATTCAATAATTAAAATTAATATATAATAACAAAAAAGTTATGAAACTTATTTGGTTAAAAGATAATTAGTACCTTAAACTCTTTAACTAAATAAAAAAAAAACTTTAACATGTAGCGCCCTCTAGCGGCGCCAAAACAAGTTAAATCCTTAATCTAATAGAAAAGATAATTTTAAATAGACATAAACATTGTTTGAAACCCGATTTTTATCTCCGATACAGCTATGTATCATTGTGTGAGTGGCGTTAACCTCGATATGTCTGACAAACACTTTAAATAGCTGAGTAATCGACGAGTTTAGTAAATGCTTCTCAAACTGTGACTTTCGGAATCGTCGTTAAACCGCCGGCCTCTTGGAAAGAGTCTACAAAAAGATTACGTTTAAGCTTATTGAATGTGAGAAGCTCTTTCATGTGTCTTATCTGGGATGCAAAGGAATTTGTTTCTTTTATGGGTTCATAATGCTTAGTAGAATTTGAAAAAGGTGGATTGATTGAACACGTCTCTAACGGTACCTCCCAAACAAATGACCGATTTTATCCATATACTCTCAGATTCATAATGTTTAACTTGAAATGCTTAATAGAACTTGAAAAAAGTGCATCGATTGAAAACGTCCCTACCGGTACCTCCCACACAAATGGCCGACCATATACTCTCAGATTCATAATGTTTAGCTTGAAATGCTTAGAAGAATTTAAAAAAAAGTGCATCGATTGAACATGTCCGTACCGGTACCACCCGCACAATTGACCGATTTAATCCTTATACTCTCAGATTCATAACGTTTAGCTTGAAATGTTGAATTTTGATCATAGAACATAGAATAAAAACAGAGCTCATTGAAACCCATTCTGGTACCCCCAGATTTTCCGAAATTCAGTTTTTCTTTTATAATTTCTAATTTGCAAGCTACAACAGCTTAAATTTTTATTCATCATATAGATTTATAATTCTCTATAAAACTTGAAAAAATCGACCAGTTAATCAAGCCTCTTTTGACATTTCCTATACAAATTTCTACGCCGAGAACTTCTAAAAAGTATAATTTGGTTTCTTTCTTTGTATTTTAATATATAACACATTTACACTTTATAAGGACATAGGGATTTACAATATCCTTTAAGACAGTTCACTTCATTAAAATTAGTTTACTGACTACTGGTTGTTTTAAAGAAATTTTAAATCTTTCAATCATGTTGAAGAGATCTTCCATTTTCCATTCATGAGATTTGTTTCTTTGTAGTTTTTAGTCTTCTTGACATCATTTTTTGCGAGTAATTAAATAACGACTGATTGGTTTGTATTGCATTACATAAAATCATAAAAATATGGAACATTATTTTAAATTATGAAAAAATTGTTTTCTTTCATTAGACTAATTAGTATGCGTATTCATGTTACTTATACGCAGTAGTGTGGTAATGTCTATTAATATAACTCATACGCTTGGGTTAAAAGAAAAACAATTGAAATCACTCATGCGTAAGTTCGTATGCATTGATAAAATTGAATCGTAATAACGTTTGTCATAAACTTTATTTTAAATTTCTTTGAAAACAAAAGCGTGAGCATACACACAAAAAGAATTTCCAAGTGCCGAGACCAAAATAACCACAGACACACGATAAATAACGAAAACTCTATTATACGGGGGACATAGCAACATGTACTCATGCTTGACATGTTTCAGAGCTCCACGAAGAAGAATGCAACGTTTACGCATTTTAAAATGCTCTGACACTACGTAGTGGCAAACAGCAGGAGTACATAGAAAGAGCATAGCAAGAATAAAAGGACATAAGTAAGTGTGTGTGTGTGTGGATATATAGAAAGACACATACACTCATGTACATAAACATACAGATTGCAGAAGTATGCACATGAGCTGTGTATAACACACTTACACTTGAGGCTGCAGACAAGCCAGTGCATACATATCACATACACAGAATCTCTTCTGTTCCAGCTTCTTCGACAAATGTCGAGATGTGTCGTCTTCTTTCCTTTTATGCTTGTTTTATTTTGCTATGCTTTAACACTTGACAACCTATTTTCGTGTGTGAAAAAGGGGTTTGTGTTTCTCTTTTGGTTCGCATTGTTCAGTCATTGCCAGTGTTCTGCTTTTTTTTTCTATTGAATTTTCTATAACATTTTTTTTATGTGGAGAAACTAACAGAGTTAAGTTTTCGGGGAAAAATGTACAAATGTAATTTAATCATGATAAAATTTAATATACATTAATATGGCAACCAAAACACTAATAATAGTTAAAAGGTGTACATTTAAATGAATAGCCATGGGAGTCAGGTGAAAATATATATCGAATTTATAAAGATAAAATGTGTGAAAGCAAATACAATTTCAATTCATATACGGGATATTAAATTGTGAGAAAAACATTAAATTGTTTGAAAAACACTAAATTATTTGAAAAACATTAAATTGTTTTTATATCGCAAGTATCGAAGAGACACATGATCCAACAACATTGAACTTTTGGCAAATATCAATTGACATTTTCAAGACTTTTTTAATGTCCTTAATATATATGATGTGGTCTTTAATTTTCAATGCGACGTGCAATTAGAATTGTTATCGTTGCATGTGGGGATACATCCTTAAAGGACCTACAATGTTTGTTTTGATTTTGTGTTGTATATGATGTTATTACACAACTTTTCTTGTAAATGATTTTTATTTCACTGGAAAAATAACAGCAGCTACCATAAGCAGCCAATTAGAAAAGGGGCTTAGACAAAAAAATCGATATTGTTTTTAGAAAGTGGCAGTCTTCAAACAACACCTGTGCAGGTTTCACGACATTTCACGCTAATTAAAAAGCCTCCATTAGTTGATGGTTTGCCAATTTAAAACCTGGCCATACAGACGTGTGTCAACCACACCAGAAACTATAAAAAAAAAAGAAATCCAGATTTCCAAAACGCTATTAAAACTTGATGTGGCGATTTAGTGAAGAAGTGTGAAAAGCTAAAGCGGTTTGAATTCTTTTTTACGGGCTTCGCATAATAAGCAAAAATTTCTACTGCAATCGCCGCTTAAATAAAAGAGTAAAGAAAATTTAAAAACATTAAATTGTTAGAAACGCATTAAATTGTTTGAAATACAGATGCATGATTCAGCAAACTTGGACTTTTGGAAAATATCAATTGAAGTTTTCAAGGTTGTTTTAATCCTCATTATATAGAGACTTTGTGGTCTATAATTTTCAATGTAATGTTATAACTGGAAGTGAATTCCTCCAAAGGACCTACAATGACTGTTTTGATTTTGTGTTTTTTGATTTGCCATTTCTCTTGAAAAATAACGATAGCTACTGTAAGCTGTCACTAAGTTCCGTAGTTAACATTTTCCTTACAAAATGATCGATATTCTCTTTAGAAGGCAACAGTCTTCAAACAACGCCAGTTGAAATTTCATGACATTTCAAACTCAGTAATGGTTTGAAAAGTATTGCGGCTGTTTTCCATGAGAAGCCTTCATGTATTAGTGGTTTATCGATGTAAAACGAGCTCATAGGGATGCGATAGTCAGAAAGAGATGGTTACAACAGAAAATTTTTAGAAAAATCGTGAGATCCAGCATCCTGACACGTTACTAAACCTAGCGTGACGAATTGAAAAAGAAGAGCAAAAGACCGGAGCGCCTGCCTTCGCATAACAGATAAAAACTTCTATTGCAGCCATCACTTAAGCAAAAAAATGAAGCAAGTTTGAATTTTGGCCGCCAATGTTAACTGAGTCATAAAAATATATTGTTACCGTCTTAATATTTAACAAAATTTCACGACTCAAGTTCTAATTTTTGTAATCAAATTTTACAATGGGATACTGTTATAACATATTCTCTTTATAATTATAAAGTTTCTATTACAAAGCTCATACCTCAGAAATTCAAAACGCAACCGTAGCTACGATTTTGGGGTGGCTTCTTGTTTTAGTTATTGAATTACAAGTTATAAGCCAAAGCTCAACATTTAAAACTTGTACAGAGATTTTAGTCTGGTGAACTGACTTACAGTTCTCGGTTAATTCTAGCATCTTCAGGCAGTCGTCCAACATCTTCATATTTCCGATTTCCAATTATTTATGATATTGCAGTTGGCAACTTAGCAACGCGAACGCCAAGTGAGTTGCTCATCATTGAGACGACGTATGATTAATATCAATTTATTGTAAGTTTGTCCATTCATACGTATGAGTGTTATCAATAAATTGTTATTGCACTCATACTAACATAATATAAAACTCGTCATTGCACTCATACTGATACTATACAACTCATTTTCTCTAAAATTTGCCATCTTTTAACGTTGAGGTTATGATTAATTGTAGCACTTTCAGTCGGTCATCCAACATCTTCGCATTTTTAGACATGTTCTTAATTATTTATGATGCCTCAGTTGAACTGTGAACTGCTTAACTTTTAGATACGATAAAATAACTTTTAACTTTTCATTAGATTAAAATAAATTTATTCGTCCTTACGTACGAGAGGTATCACTAAATTGCCAGTGCATCAAATATTATGTATTCAATAAATTCAGGAATTGCTTTCGAATTTATGATCGCATTATTTTGAAAATTCGTCTCCTTTAAACTTTGACATTTGCATATTTTAAAATATTTATGATATTTCATTTGAAGACTTTCATAGCAAATGGCAAATAAGTTGTTTAACTTTGGTACGGCACATGATTGACGTTAATTAGTTTTCAGTTTATCCATTTATATACGTATGATTATCATTAATAAATAGTCATTTCATCTATGGCTGTTTCAAGTATGATATAATTCAGAATGCAACAATAATAATTAGCAGCACTTTAGTCAGATGCCCAACAATTTCCTATTTTCTGACATGCTTCTAATTATTTATGATATTTTGGTTGGAAATTTTATCATGGCGAAAAACTGTTAGTTGCTTAACCTGGGGGCGATGACGTATGAGTAATAATTAATAATAATTTGCTTTAAATTCATCCATTCATACGTATGAGTATTATTAATAAGTTATTATTTCATGTGTGGCAGTTTCAAATATGATATAATATAGTCATTTACAGTATTTTCATTCATTCACCCAACAACTTCGTATTTTTAGATATGTTTCTAATTATTCGTAATATGTCAGTTGAATACTATCGAACCGAATGTGAATGATAAGTTGATTAATTTTGAAACGAAGTACAAATATAAAGTTCAGCATATTTATTCGTTATTAATAAAGTGTTATTTCATATGTGTCCGTTTCTAATGCGAGGTGATTTATTAATTCTGGAAATAGTTTAATAACTTACGAAAATTTTATTTCAAACATTTGCGATTTTGAATCCGCCACGGCAACTTTATAATATAGTATAACTCAAAGAAATCCACTATTCTTCCAATAGATAGGCTGGCTTTAGCATCTCGTATTGTAAAATTGCGAACGGTGTGCGCTAGATGGCGTTACAAGGACAAGATTTTGTACTCAAAAATTTACTCAGAAAATTTGCGTCTAAAAGCGCATCAAAGATAGGCACGAGTAAAGAGAAAAACTACATATTTGACAGTTTTTCTTCGATAAAGACGAAAACGCAAGCCATACAATTGAAAATGCGAATAGTGTTCGTCGATTTCGTCCCGGTAGTTTTGATGTCGAAAATGCATCTTCCGCTTCTGGAAGGCTAATTGCCGAAAATATTGATAGGATAATGAAAATCGTCAAGGCTGACCATCATGTAAGCGCTGTTTCGATTATTCAGGAGCTACACATTGCACGGAAAACCCGATTGGAACCCTTTGAATAAGCCTGGATGCAAAAAAGGCTTGAAGGGTCCCAGACGAGTTAACGAAAAAAATACCTGGTGCAAAAATCAAAAAAATTCGCCAAAATCCAATCGAATGGCGACTGGTGATTAAAACTGGATCACTTACGACAACTTCAAGCGAAAACCGTTGTTGTTGAATACAATTAAGAAGATTTTGTTGTGTGTTTGATGGGATTGGCAGGAAATCATGAATCATGAGCTGCAACCTTACGGCCAAACTCTTTATTAGGACCTGCACTGTCAACAATTAGATCTTTTGAAGGAAGTGATCGCCCAGAAGCAACCTGGTTTAGCCAATAGTTGAGGAATTGTGTTCCTCAGAGCAATGTCAGGCCACACAGATTGATAGTTACTTGGCAGAAGCTCCAGCTGTTTGGGTGGAAGATTCTTATGCATCCACTTTATAGTCCGAACCGGGCACTAAGTGATTTCAATCTTTTCCTGCCTATGGCGAGAGATTTTGCTGATGAAAAATTTGCCTTTAAATGAGATTGTGAAAATCGAAAGTCTTTTTTTTTTTTTAATAGGGAGTAAAATTTCTTTGATAGAAAGGCATAATGGAATTATCTGCAAATTGGCAACAAGCTATCGATTAAAACGAGGCATATTTCACATAAATGGCAGCGGTACAACTATACTAAATAAAGTCTGCAATATTATGCAAAACTAATGTATTTCTTCTTACACCTTATGTACAGGGAGTCCGTCGGGAAGCTATAATACTACTTTCTTCTGCCGCCATTTTAGAAAACATTAGTCTTGACAGTTCATATTTGGCAGTCATGAAGTAGAGACGTGGCCAATTTATTATGGAAAAATATTCGATAAACCAATGTGTTTTAATCGTTAAAATATTTTATCAAAATCAATCATGGATTACTCTGAAGATGAGAAAGTTACGTGAAATTTTTGGGAGAAGCAACGTGCCACTATTTATCGTGTACTGAATGATTTCGAAGAAAGAGGGTCTGTAGCTGATAGGGCCAAGCGTGGACCGCAACGTACTACAAGAACGGCTGAAAACATTACTGCTGCTCAAGAAAGTGTTCAAAACAATCCTCAATGCTCAGGAGCCTGGTCTTCAAAGAACAACTTTGGCCACAATTTTGCACAAGGATTTGCATTTGTTTCCATTTAAGATTCATTTGACACAAGAGCTACTTCCACAACACCATTTACGCCGCCGTACATATGCCAATAGGATGTTACAATTCGCCCATGACAACCCCGATTTTCATGAAAAAATCATAATGAATGACGAGGCACATTTTCATTTGAATGGCGTGATATGGTTGAAAACTTTTTAACGCCACAACTGCATACTTTGGGCTTGATTAACATGTGGCATCAACAAGAGTACACGAAAAATAGTGCGTCTTTTTGGCACGTTGTTTCTCCCAAAAATTTCACGTAACTTTCTAATCCATGATTGATTTTGATAAAATGTCTTAACGATTAAAACACGTTGGTTTATCGAATATTTTTCCATAATATATTTGCTACGTCTCTACTTCACGACTGCCAAATATGAACTGTCAAGACTAATGTTTACCAAAATAGCGACAAAGCAAAGTAGTATACCTTCCCGACGGACACCCTGTATTTACCATTTTATTGTTCTCCATTGAAGGAGCATTTTCCCCCCCTTGAATGCGGTTTTATAATAACCGAAAACATATGCAAGTTGTGTTCATCTATTTTGTTTGCAGATATTAATAGAAAAACTTTCTTTTCTTTCATATAAATATGAACTAAATTGTTTGTTTAACAACAAAAGCAAAAACAAAATGGATGGAAAGAAACCATTGTTTCCGTTTTGTCTTCGGTTTGTACCTTTACATAAATGGCAGACGTTCGCCAATTTTCCTTGTCAA
Organism: Philornis downsi; assembly: GCA_019455685.1. Lineage (NCBI taxonomy): Eukaryota > Metazoa > Arthropoda > Insecta > Diptera > Muscidae > Philornis > Philornis downsi. The sequence goes on from JAHXMU010019908.1 coordinate 10,291, forward strand.
GGATAGAATCCAAAAATCCAATATTCAAATAGTAATTTCCTCGGTCATAGTTCCTGTAATGAGGATAGATACTATCACGATTATTTCCATGTTTTACTTATAGAAAGGATGCTGAGAACACCTTATCTTTCCCTCTCTCTCTACCTCTCTCTTCTCACTAGGCATCACATTTGGCGGAAATTAAAAAAAATGTTTCCAACTTGACGAAAGTTTAACCGTTTTCCTTTCACGTTTGTTGTTAGTGTGCACTTTTCGTATTGAGAAGGAAACGGAAGTCGTTAAGACCAATGATACTTCAGCATCAATTAGTGATAGAAACCTTTTGGTGTGTTAAAGTTTCAGGAATTTGTTTGCCGAACAAATTTGATAATTAGTGCACATTTGTCAGGCATTCATTAAATAGTTGCTTTAACATTTCTGTTGTAGTATTATTGCAA
>JAHXMU010019910.1:0-12377 GCA_019455685.1 Philornis downsi
CTGCATGCTCTGTAGATGCCGGGAAACAACAGCGCTACATTGATAAAGCTGCCATGATAAATCGATAGAGCGGGAACATTGTCAAACCGTGAATTATTAACGTTTATGATATGACGATAACCATAATGAATACGAACACGATCTCTATGGGAACGGACGCGGGCGCGCTTACAGCACATAGATAGTTATATTTATGCACTGTGAGTTTCTGGCGGCTCTACTAGTTGTGTGGCGCTTGGAAGTCAATTGAGCCCAGCAAAAAAATATTGCATTGGTTACTTGGCGGCACAATCGCTAGTAAATTGGCGTGAAAACTTGTGTTTGAAATCAACTAATCATGAAATTTGATCAACTGATTTATTATTAATTAAATCACATATAATGCCTTATTCGATTTAAGTATCATTTCATGTAGAGTAACGCAAAATTTATAACTTAACAAATATACAAAAGTTAGAAAAAAATCTGTGAGATAACATTAAAATGTGTATTTTTATAAATAGCACAATATGACATTTGAAGTAAAGATATACAGGGTGGCGCAATAGAACGTGCATATTTAAAAACTAGATTAAAAAATAAATACAAAAGGTATGTTTAAAATAAATCTAAGACATTGTAGAGTAATAAATGGAGTTTATTTTTTAAAAATAACATCATCTAAATGGTGACCCTCTCTGCGACGGCACTCCTCTAACCGCAAACGAAAATTATTGAAAACTTTCTTCAGTAATACTGATGTAATGGCTGCCATTTCACCACGGATATTCTCCTTGAGCTGAACGATGTTTCTTGGATTATTACTGTAGACTTTGCGTTTGAGGTATCCCCACAACGTGGGGGCCATGGGATATCACCTCTTTTCGAAATCAGTCTGCCAGGGAACATCTGCTTCACCACCGCCATGGAGTCATTTTATGTGTGACAGGTAGCTCCATCTTGTTGGAACCAAGTTCTGGAATTCACTATTCTTGAACTTTCAATTTCTGGAGCCAAAAATCCGTCCAACATCTCGACATAGCGTTCCGTATTAACCGTAACGTTTTGGCCCCGCGCATTTTCGAAGAAAAAAGGACCAATTATTCCTCTGCCAGAGACTGCTGCCCATACTGTCAGTTTAGGACTATGCAATGGTTTCTGGTGTTTGATTTTGGGATTTTCACTGTTTCGGTAACGACAATTTTGACGGGTTACGAACCCATTCATAAGGAAATGAGCCTCGTCAGAGAAAAGGATGTTATTAAAATTGGAAAATCGATTAAGCATTTCATTAGCAAATGCGAGCCTTGCTATGAAGTCAGACTCTTTCAATTGTTGTGTTAATTGCAGCTTATATGGATGCAGTTTAAGATCCAATGTTAAAATTAGTTGCAAACTTCGTCGCAATAATTGTAAGACAGACGATCTCTTGCGAGTCGACATTTGTGGATTTCCTCGTACTGACTCCATAACTCTCTCAACATTGTCTTCGGTCCTAGATGTTCCTGGGCGACCATTTGCTTGTGGTTTAAATGTTGAACCGGTCTCTTCAAAACGCTTTATCCATATTTTAATTAAATTAGCTCTCGGAGCTTCACTAATTCGTCGTAGTCCATATTCAGCACAATATGGTCGCCTAGTAGCAATATATGAACGAGAGTTCTCGTAAAATGCGCGCACGCAAAATGCGCGACGCTTCCCGTCGAAGTGATTCATAGCGACTAAAACTCCATGAGCCCGCCAACCCAACGATGTAGGCGCCCCCCGCCCGCGCCTTTTCTACCCCGTAAAAAAGATGATGCAATATGCACGTTCTATTGCGCCACCCTGTATTAGATTTAATGTGGGAAACTGTTAGTTGTCTCAGCAATTAGTTCTAAGAAAGGAAATAAAAAAGCCCATTTTTGGTGATTTCAAATTTGTTAATGAACTGGGCTCGTTTATTTCATTTTAATTTATCTATTCAGGATTGAAATTTTAAGCCTTAAGGTCGATTTGATTAAAATATAATATTACAACATATCTTCTCCACAATTCAATAACAAATACTTTATAAAACTTTATAATACTAATGCTATAAAAATGTTGTGTATCCTAATAGCAGAAGAATATGATTTACAATATGACAGTCTACTTTACTTATTAAAATTTCTCACTTTGTATGTTTTTTGTCGTAAAAAACGGAATTATAACTTTAATTGGACTTTAAAAAATTTAATAACATAATGTTACTGTAGCCTCCTCAAGCATCGAGAAGGAGCAGGGAAAATGGGTCTGGTGGTGAGCGAGGACAAAACAAAATTATTGGGTTCAACGAATAAAGAGTCTAATTTGTTTGTTGTTTTGACGTTGTGTGAACGTTGACAACTATAATTTTGAAGTGATGGAAGAATTAATCTAGCTCGGTTCCGCTGTAAACAAAACGAACGATGTCAGAATGGAGAGTATTGCAGGCTATGTGTGCAGTTGCTCCATCTTGCTGGAACTAAATTCTGTAGAAGCGGATAAGTCTACGACTCAGTTCTGGGTAAAAAAACTCCTTTAACATCCTTAAATAACGGTCCCTATCGGTAGTTACCGTTACATGGTAACACGATTCGTGTGTTACCCTGTACAAACAGTTTTGTTTTTGGTTCGTACAACCAAAACGAAATTGGAAACAATTTTTATTCTGGTTCAATTTATGAAATATTTTCTCTCTATTTTATCTGAGAATTTTTAATTCAAAAGAAAAAAAAAGTAGCCGTGAAAATGTTTGAGAGCCTGGTATCGTAAATTCGGGATACAAATTATTTGCGAAGCATTTTTATTTTTTGCAGTCCTTTTTCTACGCTAAGAAACGAGACAACATTTAGTTTTAGTTCTGATTCAGACTAAGAAATGAAACTCCATAAAATTGTATTTTCGTTTCAGGTTCTACAAACAAAATATCTGTTTTATTATGGTTCGATAGAGAAACGGAATCGATCTAGGTTTCTAATTTCATTTCGGTTAAAAAATGAATCAAAATGTGAAGTGAATTATTGTCGTTTCGAATATGAATCAGAAACAGGTTTCGAATGTACTTTAAATACTCGTAAGTTTACAATATCAAATCCGGAATGAAACAAAACTTTCGTGAAGTTTCGTGTTCGTAACACAACTATACATTGCTATGAATTAATGAATAAATGGTAAATTTGTTTAAAACAAATCCTATCTTTTGTAGAAGGGTTCAGCGCTATTATTCAAATATTTTCCCCCCACTAAAGTGGGGTGCTTTCTTAGACCTTCACTTTTATAATGCGCTTTTCAAGAAATCGCTATTGTGGAAATTTGCTGTAACTTCCGAAATGTATGGAACACTGAAATTATGCTAGGATGATAACATGCGTCTTAAGGATGTGGACAACAGTAACAAGGAACATTTTCTTACTTAAATCAAAATTCAGAGATGTTGAGTAAATTTTCTAAAATCGCTATTTGTAAGAACTGCTATAACTTGCGAAATGCAAGGATTTTGGAATAGAGTTTCGTCCACATATCTGTGGTCACAACCCGTAACAGCCTAACTCGAGTTAGGACACAATTGAGTTATTAGCACCATCGTATTCAGCGTATCTAAATTTATTGGCTCTAAATTTTTCATATTTGTATCTCTTCTAGGAAGGCAATTAATCCTAAAAAACCTAATAACTTAAGTTATTTTTCTAAATGACTGTTTTGGCATAACTGCCTAAGTCAATTTAGGATTACAACAAATATAAACATTATTTTTTCATCATTGCCTAAATCAACTTAAGTCGTTAATCGAAAAAAATAAAGAAACAATTTTATTTTCCTAACTTGAGTTAAGCTCTTATACCGAATTACAATTTCGTTTTTTGATAAACATAAATTGAGTTAAGGTCTTTCTCCAAACTTAAAGTTTTGTATTTAATCTGGAATAAAAGCCTAACTCAACTTGAACTTTTTGACATTCTTTCGTTCAACAATTCACAAGAGCCTAAGTGTCTTCTTCGATAATATCTTTTGAATAATATCTTTGAATAAACAACTATTTTTTGTTAACAACTAAGTAAAGAAATTCGTTTTCTTGGAATCTGTAGCAAAGTTTTCCAAAAAACACCTTCTCCTGATTTTCAGTGAAGATTCAAAACTTTAAACTCCTGTACTGAAAATATTGAAAAACAGACTTAGGCTGTTATGGGTTGTGACCACAGATATATGCGCTGAAATAAATAATAAATATAAAAATAAAACGATAAAAATGAACAGACTCGACTCAGATGGTTTTCCTTACAACGAAAGTCATCTATTTTGTCGGGTTTTAGAGGAATAATTCTAATTACAAAATTATATCCTCTTTCTATGGTGGTAGCTATAAAATTGCAATGGGGATAAAACTGTTAAAGAGGCAGTGATTAAAGAGAGAGTGACTATATCAGAGCCACATTAACCTGTGACCAATAATTACGACTTTCAGTTCTGTAGAAGAACTGGATTTTTCAACAAAACACAGTGAAGCACAATTTGGAAAACTCAATAGTGGTTTAAATTCTGAAATAAACTCGTAAATATGAGCATATTCTAAAAACATTAAACATCGATAAGTAACCACTTGTTAATAATAATATAGAAAACATTTAGCACATATATCGTGACGCGTTCTTTTTATTTCGATTTCAATAACGACTGCAATTCATCTACTCCTCTTAATTTATTCCCGCTTAAAGATTAACCACATTTATTATTGGGTTATCCCAGTCTATCAATGTATGAATGCGTTCAAGTTCTTTTCAATGAATGTGAATTTTTTAGCGCCAAAGTTATGCGATCCTCTCACTTGGCACGTCAATGAAATATTAAAGACTATGCTAAAGTCGCGCAGCAACCATTCTTCCATACATGGTATCAAGAAACACACATACTTACAATCATTCACCATGGCTGCGTAACACTTCATTTACATGTGTCGATATTTTACTGAATATACAAAATTCCAATGTGCTCCTTTAACGACGGAGTGTCATTAGTCTTACGTTTAAATACTGGTTTTGATCTTGGGTCAAGTAAGCAACCGCGGATTATGGATTACCATGAGAGAACGGGGAAGAAGATAATGATAGGAGTGACATCAATTTACATTGAATTGAATGGGCCAAATATTAACATATAAAGTTTATTGACTCGAAGGTGTTGCCGAGAACTTCCAAGGTGATCATTAGCCCAAAAAGAAGATAGATAATCATATGGAGATCTGAGTTCAAAATTAATATGCCGATTTGTTACTGTTACTTGACAGCCAATGAAAATAAAATATTTTAGCTTCTAAATTACATATTTTCGATGGCATGAAATCATCTCACAAGATCTCCATAGAACGATCAAAAATATGCTACAATTACCCGGCCCCTTTTTTATTTTTTTAAGGAAATCATATGATCTATAAAGCTCTAACAAATAAACTGTAAAAAATTGAATATCTTAATGCTCCAAGTACAATTACGGCAAAATTAATTATCGTTTAGTTAAGCGGCATACCGTTTCGATCTCCGTATAAAACAACCGGATTTTGACAAGACGGACGTGCTTCATATCATGGGAATGCAACATGGAACTTGTATTTGAAGCCGACTTATAACATCCACGCAGTAGAACCTGGGCCCCACGATTCATTCCACAAGCAAGCTATCAGGAACAAAATGCCATGTAGGTTGAAGTGGCCATATAACTTTATTTGCAATGAAGACAGGCACAGGAAAAAGTTAAGAAGTCGAACATCCCAATGTTGACGACCACCGATAACATTTTAAGGCTCATTCAGAGATATGCGCTTAAAATGTCCTAACTCTTTGCCAATATGATGAATTTATTAAATAGGCGGATGCCTTGAGCACATAAAGGATGATTAAAGATGTTGAAAGCATTATTTTCGACAGCTACGCCGAAGTTTAATTCTTTTCAACCTTACAAGCGGTTCCAACAAGATAGTGGAACTTGTCATCTAGCCGGGTCCATTATGACTGAATTGCAACAAAAATGCTCCACAAAGGTTATTCCAAGAAAATCCATATTCCGTTATTCCTAAAGTATTTCGATGTGACAAAACCCCTTTCCAATTGTGAGGTTATGGCAAACACGCAGTTTACAGGGAAAAACTAATTTCTTTGTATGATTTGTAGCAATGCGTTCGAATGGCAGTTAAGCCGGTTTCCGTTGCAATCCTCTAATGTCCAAATGAAATGAAAAGAAATGAAATGGAATGAAATGAAGTGGAATGAAATGAAATGAAATGAAATGAAATGAAATGAAATGAAGTGAAATGAAATGAAATGAAATGAAATGAAATGGAATGGAATGAAATGAAATGAAATGAAATGAAATTAAATTAAATTAAATTAAGTGAAACTAAATGAAATGATATGAAAATGACTAATTTATTTAAAATAAAGAGAGCTATTTCAATTTGTTAGTGTAACAATATTTATGAAGTCCTAGATATCCAAAAGATGTGATGAACCGGGAAAGTCCGTAAAGTCTTTGATATCTTCTACACCTGCTGTGCATAAAAACAAGTTCGAATGTGGAACTGTGGAAAACGCTTAAAAACCTTGTGTATTGCATTCGAATAGGGGAATACTAGAAAGACGACGAAATAGATTTGGATGAGTGAATAACGATTTTTTAAAAACTAAAAACTGATTTTACTTTTTGGAAATAGTAGCATATATTTATTGGTCCAACACTGAGAGATGTTCAATCAGCCATCAACAGCATTGAGGGCAGATTTGGCGATAAATAAGAACAATACCAAGTTATTTGTGTCAACAATCAAGGCGATAACTACAACTTTGTGACAATCAGTCAGTTTGTCTACCTCTGCTTCGCTGTCAATAACTTAAACAATGTTAGTCTGAAAAATTGGAGTTGCATTTTTTTTTCTTTGACACTATCGGGTAGGCAAGCGATCTAAAGACAAAGCCCTCTATCGGCGGATTGTTGCGAACTTTACCAAACACCGGTCTTGTTTGGCGCGCAGAATCCTGAGTAATGAGACAAACAGATGTATCTGTTTTGGAGGTCTTCGAGAAAAAAAAATATCCGTCAATAATATGGATCCCTTACGATTAACAGGCAGTATTTGCATTGAACGGAACATAAACTGAATCGATTGTTTTTATAGTTATATCGCTTTTGTCAAACACATCAAAATACTACGATTGCAGTGACTCGATTTTGGTTGTGTGGACAGTTGAAAATGCTTCGGCACGAAAGGTCTGCCCGTCTGGACTACACGGATTTTGTAGAAGTGAGTGGCCAAAGCTCCGATCAGATTTCTAAAAACCTATCAAAACTTGTTGTAACGAATATCCAATTCGTTCCTTGAAACTCAGAAATAAATTATTTTTTACTTGTGACTCATAACAGACAAAAGCTACTACTCCAACTACTATCTACATTAGGAAGTTAATTATTCCTGCTTAATAATTGTTGCAATCACCGCTGTGCTCTCATGCGATTATTATATTAACCGGCAATTTCACATAGAATTTGAGTTACATTGAAAATTTAAGAAAAAAAGTCTGGTGCGCTCTAACAGTCACTTCACTTGCATATTTTTTCTTTTTTTTTTAATTCATTAATTTGCAATTTGTAGTAAAACTCATGGATTGCATTTCGTTTTTTTTCGCCGCTGTCTTAATTCTGTATTGTGTGCTGTAAAACCGCTTAAACCATTTAGCCCAGTTAACCGCACTTAACTAGATTGTTGTGGTGGTTACAACGTTTTGTCTTTAATCATTGGTTTCGAGCGGATTTTGTAATTAAAATTCGTTGCAGAAAAATGTCGTATTTGCACTGTTAATTAAATGTTTCGGTTTGAAAGCGAAAACAGTGTTAATTATTTGGAATTTATTGTTATTTAATTGATTGTGTAATTTATGCAAAGCCAAATATGTTATACAAATTGCCAATTTATCAATTTCTGTTTACTGATTTTTGTAGGCGTTGTTGATTAGCTGAATTAATGGGTAATTCACAGTAACAAACTGATAGGTAATTTTAACTGATTTGTTGTTTGAGAAGCAATTTGATGATTTTATATTTGATATTTTTACATTTCATGGGTTACTGTTTGTCAGTCATTGGAATTTATCACAATCTCACTAGATGGGAAAATGGTTGTGTAAAGTGTGATGTCTTGTATTTTCTCGCTATAACACCCTATGATTCGAATATAAATATACACCCTGTGTTTAAAAACGGTGATGCAACTGCGTATAACAGCAGGCTTTTTATACATTGCTTATACAATTTTAAATTTTAGAAAAGTTAAAATTTGAATTATTTTCTACGTGCTGTCTATAATAGAAAAAATTTACATTTTAGACGCCATTCAGGAAAAGGAGAAGTGTCGTAACAAGCATATTATGAAATAAACATATTTAAAATTCGAAGGCATTTGAAATCTTGTTCTTTTCTTTATGTGTATACTTTATAAGCTGGGAGGGAGCGGGACTCAAGATTCACACTGTAGGGAAACAAATCATGCATGAATTGAAGAAGTTCTTTAGCTATGTGGCTCCTGACAACGTGTCGTTCAGACCGCTCATTGTTCTAACTGCAGTTACTACAGGGTGGCGCACCAATTGTGCTACAATAGGAAATTTTTGATCAATAAAAACTTTGATCAATGCATTTCAATTATTTTATATTTTTTTTATTGTATAGAAAATTCAATTTTATTTTATATAATTAATTGGTTTTGAAGATGATAGACTACAAATGTCCTCCATGCTCACTGATCAGAAAAAACAATCATACGATAACTGATCAAAAATAAATTCATTGCGGCCTAAAGCGCGGAATTAGGAATCGCTTCAATTATTGTTCTAATAAACTGCTTCAATTTTGTCAAATTCCTTGGCTTCGTTTTGTACACTTCTTCTTTGACATAACTCCACAAAAAAATTCTGGTACAGTCAGGTCAGGTGACTTTGGGGGCCAGCGAATAGTGGAGTTTCTGGATATTAATTTGCTTGGGAATTTTTGTTGGAGCTTCGCCATAACCGGTCTGGCTATGTGTGCAGTAGCTCCTCATCCTGCTGGAACCAAATGCTTTTGAAACGGATGCGTCTTTGGCGCAGTTCTGGTTAAAAAAAAACTCTTTCAAGAGCTTTAAATAACGGTCTCTATTGACAGTTACTGTTACATCGTATTCTTCAATGAAGTGTGGACCCATAACGTACCTTGATGAAACTTCGCACCACACAGTGACTCCTTTTGGGTGCATTTCTATGTCATGGAATATTTCTGAATTAGATTCACTCCAAATTTTGCTTGCTTACATTGCCTTTTAGATCGAAATGGGCCTCATCAGACATAAACAAGCAATTTATCAAGTTGCTGCCTCCTTCGCCCATTTCAATAATTTTTTTTTATCAAAATTCTAGGTGAAAAGGTAATTCCAGTCTAACTTGCTTGTAATTTGGACTTTGTACGGAAACCAGTTTAAGTCATCATGAATTATCCATTGTTATGACCGTTTGCTAACCTCAATTTGGGTCGATGAGTTCAGAGTCGAAACGCTTGGATTTGCCTGAATTGGCGGTGCTGTAGCTGCGATTGTGTCTTGAAACCAAACATAAGGATCTTGATGACATGAATGTGTGGTATTTGTGCGATTTCGGGGGAGTGGAGCCAAACTCCGCCTAAATTCCCTCTGGACGAAATGAAGGACTGCAATGCATGGTACCGCTGCACTATCCAAATCCTCCCAAGCATTCACATTAATAAATCTAAATAGTAATCAGTCAAATAAAAACATAAGCCAAATGCTCACACAGGAAAACAGATATTGCGTTTTGAGTTTGTAACACGATTCGTGCGCCATTCTGTACTAACTGTAGTTAATAAAGGGTGTCCGTCGGGAAGGTATACTATTTTGTTTGTTTATAATTTTTGATTAAATGAAAGAGAATGGATCTTATATTGATAAACGTTTTACTTAATGTCGGCAGTTATGTATGGAATACAATATCAGCTAAATGTCCGCCTCTGTTAGCCTCACAAATGCGAGCCCTTTTGAGCACATTTTTTATTACATTCTCACATATTTGACGCCCTATTTCATTAATTTCTTCACGAATATTTAGTTTGATTTGCTCAAGCGTTCCTGGTTTGTTTGTCACAAAAAGAAGTCCCGAGCAGTCTAATCAGGCGACCGCGGAGGCCAATCAACGTCACCATTTCTTGAAATAATCTGTTGTGGAAAGAGGTCTCGCAGTAATTCCAGTGTAATCCTGGCTGTATGCGATGTGGCACCGTCTTGTTGATACCACATGTTAATCAAGCCCAAAGTATTTAGTTATGGCGTTAAAAAGCTTTCAATCATACCACGATATCGCTCCTTATTGATAGTTACTGCTATGCCGTTTTCAGTTTCAAATAAGTAAGATCCAATAATTCCTCCCGACCAAATTGCACACCAGACTGTCACTTTTAATGGTGACTGATGAATAATTTGAAGGTTTTCCATTGCCCAGAACAGACTATTCTGTTTATTCACACATCCATTCAAATGAAAATGTGCCTCGTCACTCATTATGATTTTTTCATGAAAATTGGGGTTGTCATGGGCGAGCTGTAACATCCTATTGGCATATGTACGGCGGCGTAAATGGTCTTGTGGAAGAAGCTCTTGTGTCAACTGAATATTGAATAGAAACAAATGCAAATCCTTGTGCAAAATTGTGGCGAAAGTTGTTCTTTGAAGACCGGGCTCCTGAGCACGGCGTCGGATTGAGATTGATGCATTGGTTTGAACACTTTCTTGAGCAGCAGTAATGTTTTCAGCTGATCTTGCAGTACGTTGCGGCCCATGCTTGGTCCTATCAACTACAGACCCTCTTTCTTCGAAATCATTCAGTGCACGATAAATAGTGCGGCTCGTTGTTTCTCCCAAAAATTTCGTGTAACTTTCTCATCGTCACAATAATCGATGATTGATTTTGATAAAATGTTTTAACGATTAATTGCCACGTCTCTACCTTACGACTGCTAAATATGAACTGTCAAGACTAATATTTACCAAAAATGGATTTTTATTATATGGGGCGATTCTGATTTAAAAAAAAAAACATTCGGAAAATATGTATTGTAAGCACTTTTTTAAACTAGTTTTACGCAATTCCCGCAAACTAATTAACATCTGATTTGATTGACGAACAACAAAAACAGTGTTTCACCGAATAGCCTGAATTTATTTTCCTTAAACCTTCCTCTTTGATTTTTTTTATAATATTAGGTGCGCAACTAAGCTCTTGTTTTGTTTTATAAAAAATGCAACTTTGTTATCATCACTACCTACTACCATCACTATTACCTACCTATTACCATCACTAGCTACTACTTTTAGCCATCCTCTTGGCAAAGCTCGAACTGCGTCACGATAATACTGTTCATCTTATGAGGCTATCCATGAATTTAGCAATTCCTTGATGTCGTCATATAAATGGAACTGCTGATCAGCCAGATCCTGTGCTATCAAACGGAACAAGTGATAGTCGGACGGTGCAATATCTGAAGAATATAGCGGATGGGGTAATACTTCCGTTTTGAGCGTTTCCAGGTAGGTTTTAACGGGGTCGGGTACTTGAGGCCGAGTGTTGTCATGCTTAAGAATCCCTTTTTCGTATCTCTCCGCGTATTGTGGGCGTTTCTCGCGCAAAACTCGACTCAGTCGCATTAACTGAAGTCGATACCGTTGCCCATTGATGGTTTTGCTGGGTTTCAACAGCTCGTAATAAATAGCACCGACGTGGTCCCATCAAATACAGAGCATAACCTTCCCAGCGTGAATATACGGCCAGCGCGACGACGTAGAAGCATGACCGGACAGCCCACATGACCTTATTTTCTTTGAATTGCTGTAATGAATCCATTTTTCATCACATGTCACAATACGATAAAGAAACCCTTTCCTTTTCTTATTGCTGAAGCAGTTGTTCACAAGCATAAAAACGATGCCCAACTTCCTGTGGCTTCAACTCATAAGGAGCCCAAGGAAATGGTTTGGCGGGTAAATGCTAATACTGAAGCAAGCTCTACTTGCGTTTGATACGGATCCCATCAAGCAATGCCGTCAATTCAGTGTCTTCGAAGGTTTTTCGTCTTCCTTCAGGCGAACGGTCGTCTACATCAAAATAACCGTCTTTATAGCGACGGAACCAATCTCTGCACGTTGTTTCACTTAAAGCGGAGTCCCCGTGAACATTTTAAAGCTTTCGATGGGCTTTAACCGCCATTTTCTCCGATTGAAAGAAGAAAATCAATTCTTCCCGAAATGACGATTATTTGACACAAAATCACCGTCTTTAAAGCGGCGAAACCAATCTCGACACGTTGTTTCACATAAA
>JAHXMU010019913.1:0-12868 GCA_019455685.1 Philornis downsi
CGGTTCAACAATTTCAACAACGTGATTTTTAGTGATGAGGCCAATTTTCACTTTAATGGCCATGTGAACAAGCAAAATTGTCGGTTCTGGTCCGAGACTAATCCCCGACGCTTGCATGAACGTCCACTTCACAGCCCTAAGCTTGTCGTGAGGGCTGGGATAACGTCAACCGGTATTATTGGACCATACTTTTTTGAGGACGAAAGAGGGCAAGCGATGACGGTTAGAGCGAACAATTATTGCAACATGCTAGCAGACTTCAAGGCAATACCTCGAGAATGTGGTTTCAACAGGATGGGGACACATGTCATACGGCTAGGGTATCCATAGAGCTGCTGAAAAATGTTTTTCCTGGAAAACTCATTTCGAAAAGGGGGGATATATTGAATGGCCCCCATGTAGCCCCGATCTCTCTCCATGCGATTAGTTTCTATGGGGCTACCTCAAATCGGTAGTCTACGAGAATAATCCGACCAATTTAGAGCAGTTGAAGAGGAACATTATTCAGGAATGTAACAAAATACCGAGAATAACTTTTCAACGAGTTTTCCAAAATTTGGGACTTCGGTTCCAAGAGTGTCAAGCAGCCGAGGGAAGCCATTTGGACGACATTATTTTTTAAGTCTTTAAAATTCCCATGCTTCTACCTTTTTAAAAATACAAATATATTTTTTTTTATGTTTCGTAGTTTTTTTTTAATTGAATATTTAAACTGCAAACACCCTTATGGCCCACCCTGTATAAAGAGTTTTCCTATCAATGCAAGGTTTCCTATATCATTGAAATATATTTTAAATAACAGGGGTCCAAGTACACCACCTTGCGGTACACCATATTGAACACCTTGTAATGAACTTTTACAACCTTTAAAACATACAAATTTTTTACGGTTCCAACGGCAGCTGCCTAAAAGAGATACGGCTTGTGGAGAAATTCCATAAAATTTTAGTTTTTCCAACAAAATGTTGTGATCAATTAGATCAAAAGCTTTCGCAAAATCACAAAACTCTCCAATTACTCCCTTATACCCATCATCTAACCCTTTACATATAGCATTTATTACATTTATAGCTGCTTCCACAGTGCCACAGTCCTATGTAACCTATCATAACTATCATACTGATAGTCGTTTAAAAAATTATGCCTTTCTAGGTACATTAGTAATTGGTCGTGCATTATTCTTTCAAAAATGTTGTTAAATATAGGCAATATTGTAATTGGTCTAAAATAATTTACTGCTGATGCATGTTTTACTTTGTAAATGGGGACCACCTTATGGATTTTTAACATGTCTGGGTATGAACTACTCGCTCATAATATTGTTGAAAACCTTTGCCAAATGTAGTTATTTCTAAGTCATTAAAAAAACATAATCAAAATGTCTTAATTTTCGAAAATAATAAAGAAGAAATAAATTGTATGAATTAAGAAGAAAACTCTTTGGTTTTTAAAATGTAACAACATAACAAATGTAACAACATTTACCAGCCACCTTGTATATTGGTGACAGTCAACGTATGTAGATCTAAGTACGACCGTCCGTTGATATGTTCGCGCGTCTCTTGAAAGCACGACAAATGTCGAACTAGCAGAGCTAGAAAGCTGAAATATCCCCATTCAAAATAGGAAAGAATTTTTACTGTAGGAAGAAACTTGCCTGCGCAAGACTGAATCCAATTTTAGAAAGATTAAAAATTTTCAAATTTTTTTTGCAATCTAAAGCAAATCCTTCCGGATGCAAATAGTTTTCTGTAGGACCATCTTTATACAGCTCTTAGTTACTGAGATGTACTAAAAAATGTGAATTTTCTCTGGGAAAGCGGTCTCTGGGTTTATTTATTAAATATTAGAAGATATAGTATTTGACACATCCAGTTATTTTGCTATGTGTTGATACATCGTTTGCTGCACTTCGTACTGCAAGTGTAAAAATTTTCAAAATTGGTTCAGTAGGAGAAATAAGTAAACTTGCTTCTGGAAAAATTAGTATATTTCATAATTTTTCCAAAAAATTTTGCCAAGTGTTCATTACACACATTTGTAAGGGATCGGTTCAATTGTGAGCGCGGCTTTTGTACAATTCTAAAAAATATAATTTTTACTGAAAAATCCAGCTAAGTTGATACTTCAAGTGTAAAGAGGGCTTGTTATCCCTATCATATCGTTCATAGGCTTATTAGGCTTGTCAAAAGTAAACTTGTCTGTAAATACCACCAAACACGGAAGACAGATTAGTAAATACCATACACTCTGCTAACATTTCCTACACCTGTGTCAACATTTTCTCCTAAAGCGTCTTTCATGTTATGGCAAAATGGGAAAATGAAAAAAATTAGGCATCGCTGATTCTCAGCAAGAGATGAAGATCATTAAATAACCATAAAAGTGTTAATAATGTTTGGCATACCTTTACTCAACCATAACTAAACTTTTAAAGCCGCGCTAAATTCCTCATAAAGTTCCTCATTTACAACTCCGTCCAGACTATTATGACTAACTAAGTCCCGGTCTGCTTATACCGACGTTTGTCTGTCGTTCTATATCCGTCACTTGTAGTCACTAACGACACCCAAGCGCATTGTTGGAATGCAAATTTTTCCCATCTTTTTCTTGGGTTGCAAGTGCATCAACGCCTTTATTTCTTGGGTTTGCAGCAACATTCAGGTGTTAAAATTCACATATATGCGTTAATGCACCTTTGTCGTTTTCCTCTTAAGCATACAATGTTACAAATCCTTACTAGAAATTACACAAAAGTTTTTCAAATATTCCAGGATTTCTAGGAATTGACACACAAAGGAAACACTTGTTATTCCACCTTGGGCGGCAACATTTGCTGCATGAGTCTTTGTGCTAAAGGGATTTCCCCTTGCCTCGTCTAGGCATTGTTCATCCATTGTTATTGTTGGGTTTGTCAGCATTGTGTTAAAATCAATAAAAGTGTTTCTTAGTAAGTTTAAATCCTTTTGATATTTTTTTGGAAAAACCGGCTGAGATCTACAAGAATGAAGTAGCCTGCGGTCACTTACGTCTGCAGCTAAACGCAGTAAGTCATTGAAATACGGATGTTTATGAATATTTCAATTTTCCTTTGTCAGATGCTTAGAATAGAACAAGTTTCTAGTATATCCGTCTAATGTCCAAGGTTAATTTTTGAATAAAATTTCAAAATCAACTTTATGCGACAAATTGTCAGCTTTCTAAATAAGATTCGTTAAGAAAAGTAAATGTGCCGACCAACGAGATTGTATTTTGCAAATAAAATGTTTCCCCATACAAGTTTTAAATTGGCGATAGATTACAAAATTTTATACAGTTTGCAATAGTCTCATATGCTGCATCATTTTAACTTTTGAAAAAATCTGTAAAAATGGAGGCCGAAGAATGTAAAGTTAGTGAAACAGTACCATTTGCTATCCGGTGTCAGTGCAGTAAGAGATTCGAGATTTCACATTACGGTTTTGACCAAAATTGTCTGACATATTTTCGACATTCTAATGTGCACTAAATTCTTTTATTTAGCTTAATTAATTGAAATATCCGCTTACCAACCCAATATAAAACCGATGAAATTGTATTTTGTATATAATAAAAGATCGCTTATTTGGTATTATTATGGAAAAATTTTCATTTGGGCTTTCTGACATTGCAAAATGTTCCACGCAGCCCAAGACCTAGGACTTCCATCGAATATCCGTACCGGTTGAAGAGAGAAAACTATTGCCTTGAATAACGTAAACAGAATGCTAACACCGATGCGTCTTAGGTAGGTGTATAACACCTGTCTCTGTTGCTGGTTAAAGTGAGCAGACTATTGGCTTGAATAACGTAAATAGAATGCCAACACCGATGAGTCTTACGTAGGTGGATAACGCCTGCCCCTGTTCAATACCAACCTAGTGAAGTTTTGCGGTATCCTAAGGGGCTATGAAAGAATTAAATAATATTATTTCTATGGAAATGCAAAAAAAAAGGATGAAATGGAGCCCAAAATGTTCAAAAGCGCTGCAAAAAGGTCATAAGGACAATGATTTACGAATATGTAACTGTAATGTCCCGATTCTTCAAACATCACTTTATCACTCATAAATACAAAGCCAACATCATCGATATCCAGAAGAAGCGGTGGACAGGACAAGAATGAATTCGGCGTGAAAACTATGGCATCTACTGCAGCTGCCATACGGAAAAGTATGGAACTGAATGTAGATTTATAATTGGTAAGGGATTTGAACACCTTTCCCCGCAGTTTAGACCAGTTTAGACCTATAAACAAGGTGAAACACCGTTTTTATAACGCTGGTGTATGCACACCCCCGACTGACCAAGAAGAGTCAATGGAGGAGTTAATCCCCAAATAGGGGCGGAGAATAATGATAGTCAAACTGTTTGAAAAGTGACGCCCGACAATTGATTCAGACTAGTTTCTTTCGCTGCGGTACGGAAATTGATAGCAATTGCCACCAAATTTCTACACAAAGATATTCGTATATGCAAAGCAACTTGGCCATCTCCCCGTCGTAGTACCAGAAATTTCACGGATCACCTAATAGAAGGCACACTTCTGGTGTCATGCATATACGTGTGATCCGCGGTGCAAGGATAGGCTCAGATCATCGTTTGATTGCATGGGATTTAGCAGATCGAAACACAAAAAAGGTTAGGCATCGCCAAGTTGCATCACATCAAAATATTCAGTGCCTTGTCTAACGAAATGTAACACACTTTATGAGTGGGTATTTTAAGGAGAAGAAAAAAAACAGACACAAAGTATGTTTAAGCAGAGGAAATACAAATGAAAATGTGGGAAAGATAGGGTATAGAAAAGGCACAGGGAAATGAAAAATGGAAATTCTATCTGAAGGTAGAGAACAACGGCGAAACATTTCTATAATTTGCTTGTTGCGGATGGCATAATTAAAGAAAATATGTCATATATCGACAGTAGCAAAGAATGCTGGCAGCAAAGCAATGCAAGCTAAAACAACATGGCCAATGAACAAAAAAAGAAAAAGTGAAAGTTGACGGCCTACCGGTAGGCTTCTTTAGAACACATGGGGATCAGCTCATACAGGGTGTCCGTCGGGACGGTATACTACTTTATTTGTTAATAATTTTTGATTAAATTAAAGAGAATCGATTTTGTATTGATAGAGGTTTTATTTAATGTCGGCAATTATGTATGGAATACAATATCAGATAAATGTCCGACTCTGTTATCCCCACAAATGCGAGCCCTTTTGAGGATTGTTTCGAACACTTTCTTCAGCAGCAGTAATGTTTTCAGTCGATCTTGCAGTAATTTGTTGTCCATGCTTGGCCCTATCAGTTATAGACCCTCTTTCTTCGAAATTATTCACTACACGATAAATAGTGCGTCTTGTTGGCACGTTGTTTCTCCCAAAAATTTCACGTAACTTTCTTATCGTCACTGTAATCGATGATTGATTTTGATAAAATGTTTTAAATATTAAAACACGTCGGTTTATCGAATATTTTCCATAATAAATTTGCCAGAAAGACTTCACGACCGCTAAATATGAACTGTCAAGACTAATGTTTACCAAAATGGCGGCAAAACAAAGTAGTATATCTTCCCGACAGACACCCTGTTCTTAGCATGAATCGCCTCCTCATTAAAATATAGCTTAATGAATGATTGAAATCTAAGTGCAGTCCTATATTGAAAAAAAAAACTATCCAATTGCGAACGAACTACATGGTATAAGTCTTTCAGCCATCGCATACAATTTTCTGTCAAATGTGATACGTGAAAGATTAAATTATATCCTATCTAACCTAATGGACCATATTGGTTGACATTTTGCCACTCTTTTGCCATTGACTCTGACTGACACGAAATGTTCAGTTTAAGATAACCAGAAATCTGCGTCATTTCAAGCCGAACGAGGATTTAGACAAGGTGGCAACCTATTGTGGATCCTCTTCAACATGCTGTGGGAAATGATTATGAAAAAAGCTACAGTGAACACGACTGCTGCCATTTCCATGTAGACATCATTGGTAGAGATGTTATTATAGACTCCTAAAAAAACATTGAGAAGAATCAGTCAGTGGGAGTTCGTCAATAGTCTGCTATCTATATAGCTGAAGGTTAGGAGAAGAATATTGCTTGCGAGGCCCTCCTCCGACAAACAACAATCCAACTGCATTAAACACCAGTCTCACATGTCTAGCTGCACATCGCATGATCTTGGGCCATAAATCCTTAGTGTAGAAGAAGAAGAGGGCAACCAGGACTAGGATTTGGACACACTGGATTGTGCAGATATCCACGATCATTGTGTTGATCTTGCATATCTACCAATCGGCCAATAGAACCAGCTCCTTTAAGCCATTAGAAGTACATATTTCGTTTTAGTATAGCCTTCTGGATTACGAAGACTTTTTTTAGCTGGCCAAAATTCAAATGAAGACCAACATTTATGGTAAATTTTGAGAACGCAATATATTGCTGGCTTGGTTCGCAATAATGTGCACAAAATCACTCTTAAGTGTTGGCCAGATGACCAGGAAAGGAAAGTGAAAATGAAGTCAAACACTGCAGTGACCATATGTGAACTCATTGCAGTGCAACCAGTTGTTGTCATTACAGTCATCAGTTATGGTGGCCATACAACAACAGAAATGTGTTGCCGCGCGAAGGTGTGTTCTTGAGCTTGACTCTGTTGTGTCTCCGCCTCTCGTTTTAATAATGGATTCAATGGAAAACCTAGACAATTATTGGGGCTATGACTCCAACCGTTGTGGTCTTGAATGGCTGAAGAAAAACAACGCAAAGAAATCAGTGTTAACGCAATGCCAAAAGAATTTCTGTTGTATTGCTGTTACCATCACTTTGGTTGCCGTTGTATGTGGCGGCATTTGTAATTATGCTGTTGTTTACTGGAGTAGGAGTCGTGTCATTTAAACACCTGGATTCACAAATGTGGAAACAAATGTGTTCCAACATTCCGTCGTCCCCAGATCGCCGAACAACAATTCCAACAGCCTCTAACCACAAGACTTATGAAAGAGGTAGGCGGGGTGTTTCTTTTTTTCAACTGTCGGTTCATATAACGTGCACTTATAGCCATAAAGACCTAATGAACTTTAGCAACAGCAGTTTCAAGGTGTTCGTACGTTCACATGAAAGCGTTATGGCAAAAGGAAATCTAGAGTAGTCGCTAGGCACAAATTGAAAGTCAGCAAATATTGTACATTGATATTTAGAGAAATTGAAAAAGACAACAAAATACACAAATTTGTGTATTTCTATTCACTAATGATGCATATCATGAAATTGAATGCATCAGTTCGCAGCCTAGTATTGAGCCCAAGGTCAATTTTAATATTTTTAGACAGAATCAGAATTTAATAATAAACAATATTGGTTAAAATTAAACTTCACTAAGTACAAGTGCAAGTACATTAGTGCACTTTCTTAGAGACGTCGGACATGAGAATTACTTTAGTTGCTTTACGTGACATTTCTAAAAGTAGAACTATTCCAGCGAAACCGACAATATTCGTAATTATAATAATTTAACAAAAAAAAAAAAAAAAAAAAAAAAAATAGTGTCATACTTTTTTCACCAAAGCAATAGATATAGTTTTTAAACAAAGACATTCCCCAAACCGAAACTGATTTTTTTTTCGTTTTTGGTATGAAAATTAAATTATGATTCTAATTCCGACAACCGAATCAAAATTGTCTGAAATTTTGATTTTGAACCATATGTACATCAAAAACATCGGAAATACAAAAAGCCATGATTCGTATTAATATACTCTGAATGATGACAGTTTTTGACATTTTGTGTGATTTCATTTTTGGCGGTTCCCTTGTGATTCGAGACATGTGTCGGAATTAGTTGATAGTGCCATTTCATCAGGGAAAATGTTTATGTTTATTAGAAATAAACTTTGTAAAAAAAAAAAAAACTTTGAAATGTTCTAAAAATTTCACTAGGAACTTCGTAAGATTATATAAATATATAATTGGTTGTCTAATTCCATTGGAACTATGTCAAAACCTGCACCGATGTTGTACATTTCCGATAGGGTACGTCCGTGTTGTAAACAAATCATAAGAGGCAATTTTTGTTGAAATCAATTAATATTTGCAATCTGTATTTTGGAAGTGTACATGGAAAAACGGACTGAAAGGCTAACATAGTTAAATCGGTTCAGAATTTGATTCAGACTCGCTCGTATTGTACATGATTATCCAGTTATTGGTTTCAAAACCCCCGTCTGGTGAGGCTGTCAGCTGTTAAATACCTGTCAGCTGAAGTGTTATTTATTTAGCGAAAGGTTAGCCCGTTTACAAATGTGGATCGTTTAACAACCGAAGAACGCGTAAAAATCGTTTAAACTTACACAAAAGTGGTGATTCAAATGTGGGCTTTTCACCGAATCAAATTTTCTTTAGCAATGAAACTCATTTCTCTCTCGTTGGTTACATCAATAAGCGAAATTGCCATATATGGGTCTTTGATAACCTAGAAGTGATTGTGAAAAAGCCACTGCATCCGGAAAAAGTGACTGTGAAACAAAGCTTTCATCGGAATTATATATGTGTTTCATTTAACTTTACTTTTGAAAACGAAAAATTGATAACCCTATATTTGTGACGTTTAAGTTCGATATTTCCAAAGACAAACCAAAGACATACTTCACTAGCATAAAATATGTTAACCTGATTGCACTGATTCCAATACTTCCCTTACTCGACAAAGCCGTATTGTTATAAACGATGCAGACCTATGAAAAAATGGGTTAAACCTTCGTTTAGACGAGGGCGTTGTGTCACGCAAATTTAACAAACTTAAACACATTTGTGGATAAATTAAGGTTACATTTCATAATAAACTAATAAACCTATTTGTTGATACATTTTGGCTACATTTTTATAATAAACTAATAAACCTATTTTTATAGTAAACTTAGCATTAGCGTTGGTTAAATTTGTCAGAATATCTGCTGGTATGAATGTTGTCTTAGTTAAATTCTAATTAGTCTATGTATATTGAAATCGCGTATTTGAGTTCATCTTGACAATGCTTTTTATCTGAGTGGTCATAGTTGTATCACGACATCGAATGATATCGAAATAAGTGTTTCTAAATTTGACTTAGGGACCCGTCTTAGGTCGTTTTACCAAATTACAGCCTTGATTATCGATTTTAAGATGTGTGATCAGGGAATTAACCTCTCTGGGGATCATCAAGAAAACAAAATAAACATCAGTGTTCAAACTAAACTTTAGTTACCAAAATAAATATTCTAAAACAGTACTAAAAATGTCATTGAGGTAAAACAGCTTCAATGGATTATTTCTCTACTCTAGTCAACATGACCTTTTTATGTATAACTGATCAATTAGCCTCACGCTTCCGCTACATTTTAGGACTTCATTTTCTCCGTTTTTATAAAAACAAGTAAAAATTTGAGCTTACGGAAAAATGTAGGTTCTATGTGGGTTACAAACAATTAACTGTTCTGTTGACTGTTTCCTCAGTTTTTAAAAAACTTCTGATTTAATACCGTTTGCAACTTCTTTAAACTCCCTAGTTAACTTAAAACGCGTTTTGTACAGAAAGCGGTAGTAGAGAAAATGCCATTGTAAAAAAACAATATTTCAGAACTTGGGGTTTTTTATGTTCAGAAATTGTACACAGTTTAATAGTCTTGATTACTACTTGTATAAATCAATTACAATAATCATTTGTGACAATCGTTTATAGTAATAATTTTCGATTGTTATTGCAAAAAACCGTATTAAGCATTTATTTTAATAATTAAAAATCAAAATTATAAATCGTTATTAATTTTTGATTCATGATAACAAATAAAAAGAAATTTATTTTGGATCTTTTCAACGAAAGTTTCTTTCTTGTTATAATTAATTATGATTTTCATTTATGACGTTTAAAAAAACAACAAAACAATTTTTAAAATTAATGTTTGTAAAAAAAAAGAAATTAAATAATAATTTCAGTTCTTGTACTTTTATTTCTCAATGCTATTTAGTTCGCAATATGCTGAATTTTTATTGTTTCAGCATATTTATTTATTTAATTTTGTCAATAGAATAATTTCTAAATTTTCTAAAGAAAAACATGTTTTTTTTTTTTTGCTAAAGGAATTTATTTATTTATTTATTTATTTATTTTTTTTTTTTTGATACAGTATATAGTTACTACATCTGGAATCGGGATATACTGCAAATATGATTTGTCCTATTAAATAAACGAATTATACCAAGCTTACTACGAACATGTTGTTACTACGGACATGTTGCCATTTTTTATTTTAAATTTTAGTCCGTAGTTAATTTTAATTATATTTTCCCCTGGTTTTTTCGATTTGTCGTTAAAAATGGCAAGATAAGTTAGATTTCTTCTGGTAATTTCCGAAATCCCTGGAAATGCATGCATTTTTACCGGGAAATAAGAAAGCCCGAAAATTGCATTCTCTAAGGTATGATAGTTATAAACATATTTGAGGAAACCAAAAAACCAAAAACAACAACTTGTCACTATCAAAAAATGCACTCTTACCTTTTTCACCAACAACTCGATTACCGTTTGCCACACCGTTCACCGAACCAACCATGCCAAACAACAACACTAGAAATTACTATTGTTTTTGTCCACTCTTTTTGTTCCTGTAATATTTGCAACAACACTTTAACGCTTTTTTGTCACTGTTATTAGATTATTTGCTTCTCAACTATGTCTCCCAATTTTGTTACTTTTCACCACACCTCACATACTCACACGAACACTTGTGTTTACATTGTACACTTTTTCATTGTGATATTGCATGATTCTTTTCACAATTGAATTCATATAAATAAGGAGAAACTTTATACTCGATTTCTTTAATGCTCTTATAGCGTATTGGCATAAATTTTGCATATTCTAATTGCAAATTTAATATACTTTATTGTGATACAAAGATTAAAACAATTTAATAACTTTTACGTAGTGTTTTTGTCGTTTAAACGGAGATCATTTATTAGAGCGACCGAACACAAAAAGATGAAAGCGCAAACTGAATGGAGTGTAATGAGTAGGGTTGTTGCAGTGTGGAAAGAAGTTGGCATAAATTCTACAAAATGCAAAATAAACGTATGCTAAGACAAATACTTATAGACATACATATATTTAGAAGACAAATGCTAAAAATTAATTATAAGGAGTAGTAAAAAAAAATCTATTAATTATTGCAAATCATCACTTTTCCAATGCATTGAAGGCTTTATTTAACAGAGATAGAATGATCCGATTTAGGTCAAATATGCAGCGTTTTGTTCGACAACTTTCATTCGTCATAGGCAGAACTAGGGGGTAGGCAAGTGGTGCCAGATCTGAACTCTAAGAAAAAAGGTTTTGGAACTTCTGACGAGTCAATATCGAAGGCGTTGTACTAAATGAACACAATTTATCTCCTATTAGGCAAAATTGGCCGATTCTGGAAAATTGTTTTCTTTGCAAGGTAAAAATTTTGGCAGTAGATGAACAGTCGAGAAAATGTTAATGTCAAGCACAACAAAAGGGCCCATGAACCGTTTTTTTAAGTGCTCTATTCATAACCATGTTGATTAATGTGAATTGTACATTAAGAAGGATATAGTATAGAGTGCCTAAAAATCGGGAAAGTAGCAAATATACTGTGTGTTCCTTTTTTTGTAAAATATTGCCTCCAATTGGAGAAAAGAAGACTATTCTGAAGAAAGGTCTATGAATAAGGCACATTTTTGAGATCAATTGTATAAAAAACAAAAACAATTGAAAACAAATTTGGTATTCGCCTGGCCAATCTAATGTCAGTTCGTCAAAAATTTATGTTTTAACGGCATAACTCGCACATCAACAAAAATTGTGTTATCTTGTCTGTTCTACAGGTGGCAACAATGGGTCGTATATGCTCTCTTAGTCACTTTCTCGTTACAAATAAAACTTCTCCCATTTTAGGAAATTCAAATGATCAAGTTTATATCTAGAAAACTTCGGCGCAAATTTTCCAAGTTCCAATACAGAAAAACAAATTGTTTCCTTACCAATTACAATTGGTGTTATATTTTTTTCCATTATCTTACGTTCTTCGGCGAAAAATTTTAGAGAAAGTTTCTTCAAAATTATCTTTTGCTCCAGAAGATTCAAATTTTCCTACAATTTTGGCATTTTCATGCTTTGTTTGTTCAATTTTTCAAACCATCTACGCCAAAAACTTGTAAATGGAAAAACGCTCCTGTTTCAAAACATATGTATATAAAAAATTACAACTTTTACATTAAAAATTAGAAGCGGTTTTCATAAGAATAATTTAATCGGAATAGCTTTTAATTTTTACGAAAAACTCAGTGAACTCGCTCATCCTTGAAATGGTATCAAGAAGAGCTTAGCATTTACCTTTAATAGTTACGGCTGTAACATTCTACTGTTATAATTTTTACCAGTTACACGCGTACTAAATAAATTACGTCCAGCAATGAAGCAACAACCTCAAAATTACTCAAGGACCTTTACATTTTAATCCTCTTAACCTTAATTTATACTCAAAACAATAAATTGGTTTCATAAAACACTCGATACTGGACACTGGAAACGTCGGGCAACTCAGAGCCGTAGCATTTGGGAACGCTTTTTGCCACACACGTACTGGCTTATCCATTTTTCGGTTTCTTAAACTTAAATAAAAGCTATGATTTCGATGAAACTTCTGTTTCATGGCAATACTTGAACTTTGTACGAAATAAAATATCATTTAAATGAGGTAATTTTCGACCATTTCTTCGCACATTTCGAGTGGTATCGCGGCGATTATTTTTATTTATTTATTTTTTTCTGCCTTGTAA
>JAHXMU010019951.1:0-10150 GCA_019455685.1 Philornis downsi
GTGGGTTTTGTGCTAGCTCTCTTTTATTTTGCAAATTTAGTGGGAACACACTATTTGCTTGTTCTTTTTCATGTAAATTCCATGTATGTTTTTAAATTTTCAGGCTTTCAGAACATTTATTTTCTTTTTTTTTATTAGATTATTATAATTGAATATTCTAATTAGATTTTTTTTATTCTAAGCATAAGTTATTTGCTTGAACATTTTTATAACTTTCGTTCCTTTTTTTTAACATTATTGAACAGCATTCTCACAATCATTATTTTATAGCTAAACGCATTATTTGTTAGGTTAAAAAAATAACTTTGTAGAAACGTTTTCACTTATTCGTTTCTTTTCTTTTCTTTTTTTTTCATTACTTTAAAAGCACGACTTCTTTCTCAAATTTTTCTTTTTTTCTTTTACTTCTTGTGCAATTCTCCTCTTTTCTCCGCAACTCTCTTACCAGACTCAAAAGTTTTCTTTTTTCCTTTTTCCTCTTTTTCTTCCTAAAAACCGACCAGTAGATCAAGCAAATATTGTACATTTTGGCAAGAAGGGTTGCATTAAGCGGGAGTAGTATGTATAATTAAACTTTAGCATACAGTGGATGTTACTTTACCGAAATTTTGCCATCGATTACAGACTTCAAATATTTCGTAGGAGAAGGTATCGGTACAAATAAATTATTTTAATTTTGCAACGCAACAATATGTCAAAACGAAATTCGCTTTGGGACTTGTAAAGATGATTGCACCATATTCGTCAGTATGTCTGCTGGCTGAATAGGCGATTGTTTGATACGACAACTTGAGTGAAACTAAATTGATCTTAATGAAGATTCGTCAGCGGTACTATTTTTTCAAATATTTTGTACCGAATAATTTAACTTGTGACTTTGTGGTAATTTTATAAATTCCTTATGGTATACTTCATCTATATACGAGGACAGTCCCAAAACTAACCGACCTAACAAAAAATACGCAGAAAAGTTAGGAAACATTTTCTTTATTTTTCAACATAATCTCCTCTAAGCTCGATACACTTTTTCCAGCGATATTCAACATCTTCTATAGCCTGTTTATAGAAAGAAATGTCAAACTTCTCAAAATAGCCATCAATCGCAGACACCACCTCTTCATTGTTGGCCATTTTTTTTAAATTTGGAATTAGAAAATAGTCCGAAGGAACTAAATCTGGCAAATAAGATGCATGATGAAGCAACTCGAACTTTAATTCATTACATAGATTTGTGAACTGGATCATTGTCTTGATGAAACAACACTTTCTTCTTCGCCAAATGAGGAATTTTTCCATAATTTCATCACCTAAACGCTGCAAAAAAAACAGAAGCCATGCAGATGGAACAGTCTTCGCCTTTCTTGGCCATGATTCTCCCATTCTAGTCCACTTCTTGCAATGTTCCTTTGTCTGAGGTGTGAATTGGTGAACCCATGTCTCATCCATGGTTATAAATCGACGGAAAGATTCGGCTTTATTGCGGTGAATTATCGCCAAACACTCTACTGAAACATCTTCACCACGCTTTTTTTTTTTGCTTTTTTTGCAGTTTTTCATCTTCAAATCTTCGGTCAATGTACGATGTATCGTACTTTTTGAAATGCTTAACTTACGAACCTTCAGCCATTATGTAAATTTTCTTATCCGTGCCTGGCGTTCACGCTTCAATTGGTATACCACTACGGTGTTCATCTTGGCAGTTCGTACGGCATCGTTTAAACTGTGCTACCCAATATTTTATAGCCATAAACGAAGAAGCAGACTTACCCAGAGTAGAATCTAGTTAATGTTGGTTGGCACTGGCACCATCTACACTTCAGGTCAGTTTTGGAAAAGCCCTCGTAGCTTCAAATTCGCGAATCTTATAATTACTCTAACTTTTTAACACTAATACAATAAAGTTGTGCACTAAATAATTATTTCTTGACCTCTAACTTTAAAATGTAAATGCCGAAACTTACCGTGTCCGTGTTAATATTAATGGCGCATTTGACGACCGATGCATCTGAATGTGGTCAATCGTAATATTTTATATTATTTAAATCAATTTATTATAGTGGGACAGTTAGCACCACACCTACAAAGTGGTCTTAAATCTCATTGTATTATTAGTTTTACCATAAATCTTGAAATGTCTAAGCGTACTTGCGTACGTTCATATTATTTGTAAGAATTGTTACCGAACGACCTTATCATTTCCTTTCTGAATCTGAAATAAATGTGTCTACTTCATATTATGCGCTCTCCTCTTTACAGTAAAACTTTAAGTATTATTATTATTTTTTATTTGGCTGAGGCTTTAATCACTATAACAAACACGCCTTACCAGGTCATAGGATGATGGTATATATTTCTGTCTGCCGCTTGCTATCTAATGATACAATCTACCCTGTAGCTGAGGGTACAAAAACAAAAACGGCCAAATTATAGTAACAAAAAAGGCTTGCTGTGATGCTTACGCTGTCGCTACTGCCGTAATTGTTGTACTTTGAATTACGACAGAACGGCAGTAGCAAAAAAAAAAAAGAAATAAACAACGTTTTGATGAAGCAGCAATTGTTTTAGGGTTCTGCTATTGCCGTACTTTGATTATTTTCACCGAAATGATTGGTGCCGAAACATCTCGCAGTAAACGCATAGCACAGCATAGCTTCAGCATGCTATTGCCACTTTGCTGCCAGCATTTCGCACCCCTATTTCTATATATAGGACTCTGTGCTATCCGTAAGCCAGCACAGTTGATTGCAAATTACACTGGAAAATTATTCAATGGCATTGGATATGCAGGGTTATCCATTTTTCGGGATTAAAAGTAAAGTTAAATAAAACAAACATAAATCTATGATGTCGGTGAAACTTTTATTTCATTATAATTCTTGGATCCTGCCATTACGTACGTAATACAAGATTATTTAAATGATCGCCTCTGGATTGGTAGCAGCAGTGGATTCTTTTGAGGTAGTTTTCGACCACATTTTCCCACATTTCGGGCAGTAAATTGTGTTGGTTTTCAAATGCTCCAACGTTCGGCGATTATCCACGTAGACACGGTCTTTGACCTAGTCCCACAAACAAAAGTCTATCGGCATCAAGTCTCATGACCTTGGTGGCTATTTGACGTCACCAAAACCTGAAATTACGCTATCTGGAAATTTCTCATGCAATGAAGCCAAAAACTATCGTGTTATGTGGCTCGTGGCACCGTCTTGTTGAAACCTCATATTGTCCAGTTCATAATTTTCAAAAGCAAAATTGCCAAAAAAAAGTCGGTTACCATACGGCCATAGCGCTCTAAATTGACGGTTCCTACGACGTCATGTTCAAAACACGATATTTTCGGCAGTGCATACATTGCGGTGATGCGCAGACCTGACAACATATGTTGCGCTTCCAATTTCTTCAAATTTCTGCATAATCTTGCCAATTCCTTGCACAGTAGGTCGATTATGAAGACCATAATCACCACGTAATGCACGAAAAGTGCCTTCGTTTGAATAACCACTTTTGTTGTAAGTTTTGAACTTTTTTAATGCACTCTTCCGTTGTTAAACGATCCACATTCATAAATGGCAAACCTTTCACTCAATGAATAACTGTTCAGACGACAGGTATTTAACAGCTGACAATTTTGCCAGACTGGCGATTTTGAAACCACAAAGCATAATCCTGTATTAAAACTGAGACGTAACAATAACAAGTTTGTATTTAAACCAGTTGTGGCTAATGTAATATAATTTGTTACTAGCTTTATTTATTTATTATATTCATTTAGAGCTTCCGCGATTAAATATTCAAAAACAAGATTTTTAAACAACATTTTAACCGGGTTTTATTCTTCGGTAAATTTAGTATTAAAAATTTACGAAAACGGTAAACATCGACCATGTTTCTCACATAACATGGTCGATGTTTACCAATTTAGAATTCATAAAATACATTTTTAACTCTTTTATCTAATCCGTACAATTAATTTAATGTTCGTAACTCCACAAATAACCCCTATCCAATTGTTACCCATTACTTATTCGATAAAGTTACATCGATAATCTGACGTAATCTGAGGTTTTGAAAACGTTGATTGGAATCAAATGTGAAAGTGTGCATGATATATTCCGAATATAAATTTCAAATACTAAATTCAGATTGCATGCATTTTCCACATTTCATTTCATTTCATTTGTTGAACAGTCTTGTAATTTAAAGCCTTTTGGCCTATATTAAACAAATTACAAAATACATAAAATAAATACTACTGGAATTAAAAAACAAAATATAACTTAGAATATAACATCAAATTATTACTAGCTAATTTGTTATATTCTTCTATTATAGAGGGAAATAAAAATAATGAGAAAAAGTTAAATATTGAATGATACATGTAGGTCAGTCCAATTTGCAAATTTTTTTTAATTAAGTTAACAATTTTACAGTTCCAAATTGTTAAGTAAATCACAATATGCATAAATTAAAATAAATACTACTCCAAAGTAGATGTACAAATATATAAAAAAAAACTGATTATAAAAAATCATTTATATAATATCAACTAATAATAATTAACAAATATCACTCGTAAAAGCAAGCATTAAGATGTGGAAGAATATTCACCTATGTCAACTGCATATGACAGATTAGTCTATTACGAAATATTACATATGATACATTTAAATTTCTAAGCTAATTTGGCAATGCATTACGGCTACGAGCGTCTCTTATATTAAAAGATCGTGCTGTAAGATGGCAAAGTTTGGGGATAAACAATTAATTACAAAAAGTGTTATATGTACACGTCTCTTGAGGGAAAAGATGCAGCGAACAGCTCTGTTCAAAGATAATTGAAGAAGTTTCGTATATTTTTGACTAATAGCAGAGTATACTTCTAAGCAGTACATAATATTTGACATAATTAGGGCATGAATCAGTTGCTTTTTCACATTCAGTGGGAGCGACAAATTAGTTGTGTCTAATTGCCTCAATACATAGTTAACACTTAAAACAACGTGATTAATGTGCTTCTCAAAGCACAACTTATCGTCTAATAAGACTCCCAAACATTTTATGCCATGCACAAACTGTAAATTAGAACCATTACAAACTACTCGCAGATCCCCTTCAGTTCGGTCCGAATAAAGCATAGCTTTGGCCTTAAGAGAATTGACACAAAGTCTGTTCTCTGACATCCAATCACGTAATTAATTTTCTCCTGAAGAATGTCTAGAAACCATTTATGTCACCAATAGGATCTTTTATAGCCTGTTACTGAGATACCAAAACAGTTTTGGGAATGCATTGATTTTTTCTCATGTCTGACAATCGATTGACGTGCGTCACACGCACGTGATACGTGGCCGGTATCAGAAGGGGCGTTATGCTGTTTGAAACAATTTCATAAAGAACACTTGGCCTGAGCGTTTCATTTTTTGCCGTATCATTCCTTTGACTGAAGGTACAAAAACTAATTTACGTGCCATACAATTTTCACAAAATTTATTACCATCCAGCTTATTAATACTCGTACACATAACCTCAAAATGAGAAAAGGTATGAAACAACGTAGTTGCCCAATGAGAAAAAATATAAGATAAAGTAAAAATAAATTCATTCTTTCCAATAGACGGTTTTGTAATCTGTTTCTCGCATTGTATAAGTGTAATCGGATTACGCTAGATGGCGTTAGAAAGATAAGATTTCGTACTCAAAAAACTACTTAGACAGTTTTGTGATTTCTTGTATCAGTGATTTCTTGTATCTTGTATCAAACATGGACAACGGCAAAGCGAAAATACTCTATATTTTACAGATTTTCTCCGGGAAAGTCAGAAACGCAAGCCAGACGCCTGTTAATGTGAATAGTGTCTATGGTATTGACTCATATTGGCTTCCTGGATACCGATCCTGTAATTTGGCGTGCTCTAGAAGACCAACTGTCGAAAATGCTGACAGAGTAATATAAATAGTAAGGTCTGACCATCATATAAGATTGTCCAGGAGCTAAACATTGCATAAAAAACTATTCGATCCATTTGCGAAGCGGATGGTGACTGGAGATGGAAAACCAAACAGTAGTGGTCGAATCGCGTTGTGCCGGCGCAACGGTGACCAAGCCAGGACTGACGGTAAGGAAAGTTTTTCTATGTGTTTGGTGGAACTGTCAAGGATTCATATGTTGTGAGTTGATGCTGTACAACAACAACAATTGAACAGTCTGATGGAAATAATCTCCAGAAGCGGCCATTCTTATGGTGCTGTATCATCAGAACAACACAAGGCCGCACACATCGGTAGTGACTCTCCAGAAGCTGTGAGAGCTTGATTAAGAGGTTATTATGCATTCAGATTAAAGTCCGGCATCGATTACTACCTGTTCCTATGTATGGCGAATGATTTTACTGGTGCAGAAATCACCTCAAGAGACTTCACAGTTTTTTGCCAATAGTGATGCAGACGACGGTTTCTGTGGGAGTGCGTAGAGGTATTACCTTCAAAATGGATACAAGTTATCGAACAAAACAATGCTTATTTCACCTAACTTCGGCCATTGTAACCATGCAAAAAAACCTGCAACGTCATGCAGAAATAATGAATCTCGTCTTGCTACGTCTTAACTTTTAAGTTAGTCATAAATCTAACTTTTAAAAATGCATAATTTTCATATTAAATTCTGGGAAATATATCACAGTGAGATATCACAATGAGATATATTTGATATTGAACAATAGAAAGCAATTTTCGTCGTATTCCTTCCATATTTTTAGAGTTTTAAAGTTACAAAGTTCGCACATGAGAGTTAAGATTTAATTAGAAAGAGCATATTTACCAACTGGAACCGATTAATAAGAGAGGCTAAACAAGCCAAGTTGGCGGAGATCAGAATGCAGATATTATTTAAACAACACGCTGGTCAAATGAAAAGATTTAGGAAATCTACTAAAACGAACAAGTAGATATAAAAAAAATTACAGTTCTGGGAAAACAGACAGATAGACTCAATAATATATTCAAGGAATAACTATATATACCTCCGTTTCACAATTAGATCAATTAAAGCTGATGCAAGTAGATATTGTTGCAAATTTCAAGTTGAACCGAGAGAAGTTCTTATAGCCGTAGAAAATTATATTCCGCATTAGTTTATTCCGAAGTTTCTGGCGTCATCGATAGACATTTTTTCAGTAATTTAGTAATAACGAATCAATAAGGCTGCGGTACCCATTTCATCAACAATATTGACAATATTTTTATTTATTTTTGACAGTTTTAACGCAATACAAAATAGCTGCAACTGTCACCAAAATAATACAGCTACTGGTAACCTGTACAAAAACTTGAATTTCACCTGTCGACACTCACCCTAACTGCTTTAATGCAGACCACGTTCCCATAACTTGTATGAACTTTCGATCAGTTGCAAGAAATGTCACAATAATTCCAACGTACAAAACGCCATATTGGTTGTCGATTGAAAAATGGTGAGATGATAAACTGAAGAGGGACTTCTTTTCATAGAAAATTACAAACCGTGGAACATAAATGACCAACCTCAATCACGTCATCCTAAAAGCTTCAAAACAATGGACAACATTGGTAGCAACAGCGTCGGTAGAACTGTATTAGCTGACGAAATCCTTGTAGTTGCAAATCCTTTTGGTTGGATTTAATCGAAAATTGAAAATAATTCTGGAAAAAATATAAAGATTTGTGAAGTTATTTGAAAGCTTAATATCACATTTTGAAGTGTGAACTATGTTAAAATATGCTTTTTTATATAAATCGTATTTTTGCAAACATTTTTGCGTATGAAAATTGCGTACGATGATGCTTTTCACACCTGCAGAGACAAGTCTAAACATTTCTTAATATATTGATCGTTTATCAATTCCTATTTATATATATTCATAAACAAGACTATAAATCATTATCGCTCCATCTACTACCGAACAGGAATAAAGAAATCTCAAAAAAATATTTCGATTCATACGACAAGACTGCCTCGATGTAAATCTGATCACACGTGAATTTTAAGCACCGAAATAAAATTGTTGGTTCACCAGATGAACACAGAGGCAATTTGACTTTCACTGAAAAATATAGCTACAGCTCTTAATTTCCCAAAACCAGAAACGGAAATAGAATTGAATTGATGTCCACAGTCAAATTCTTTAGAAAATTCAGTTTAAGCTGCGAATATGGCTCAAAGACAATATCTAATCAAAAAATGCAATTAGTTGCGTTTACGCTTAAGGTATTGCAATTGTACACGTGTGCTCATGATCATGCGATCAGAAAGTACTAGTACTGGTGACATAAACTAAATCCTGGGTTATATGACCAGGAAAAGTAGAAAACAGTATTGACTGGCATCAAGTTAAATTCAACAATCGGCATTAAATACAAAGAAAGATGTGTAGAGAAATATTAAGCTGATGGATAGACATAACATATCACTAAATAAAAGAAATTTCCCCGAATACCATCAGAAAATTGCGTTTAACCCGACTAAAAATGGACAAACTCAGTATATGCATGTATGTAAATTCATCACCTATTTGTCGCCAGAGACACAAAATCCTTTGAATTTTAAATAAACGTACTAAAACATCGCCAAAAGCTCTCACAGGCAACATGAAGTGCTCACTGTTCTGCTATATTGTCCTTAAAGGAATAATTTTCTGGGTGAAATGATAACATTGAAGTAAGAGCTGGGACAGTAAATGATTTTACTTTTAAAGTAAATAATTTTAATTTTTCACATTTACACTTTCTGTAATATGTAGTCAAAGAAGCACTCAAACATATTCATAAGCAAAATGTATTTGTATAGATCAAATACTTTTATAATTAAAGTTTTTATGTCATTTTATGCATGCAGAAAGATGAAGTATTACAGAAAGAATTGTGCCTGTCTGTAAAACTTACAGCCTGTAAATGGAAAAAGAATACGCAAAAAGTAATGGACGGTGCAATGTACAGTTGTATTGATAGATTTGTAGCATAATCAAACATTATACTAGATCAATGTTGATTGAATAAATTCAACTGTACAGTATTTAGTTAAACAGGCTCTCTTTTCTACATCCGATGCAATTTCAGTGCTTACTAAGAAGTTACGCAAAATATAGAACGTTGATGGAGAAGAATTAAAAATTGATTGGAAACTCCACATTCGCGAAAACATTTGAAATCAATAAATTGGCTGGCGACTGACCTATTAAAATGTCGTGTTAAAAGGAGGTTTCTTGGAATTTTGACCATATTAATAATCAGCCATCGGCCATTTACAATTTTATGTTCATTTGTAGCTTCATGTGAACGCATTTTGTTAAAGCCAAGAATATTAAAAAACTATTTAAAATTTAATTTTTTTTTTGTGTTTTCGAAAGGCCATAAAATTAGTACGCAAATATTATTAAAAGCGGTTGATTTGAGCAATGCATTATATTATCGACCTGTTTCCATAAGACGAACGATTTGTTCGTAAAGTAAATACAGGGTGGGCCATATGAGTGTTGGCGATTTAATTCTTCAATTTCTCGGTAACGCGCGGCGCGGGGTGGCGGGGGGATATGTTGTTCGCTGCGGAAATTTAGTCGCCATGGAGCCGTACACGGGAGTGCAGCGTGCATTTTGTGTCCGAGCGTATTACGAAAACAATAAATCAGTGATTACTGCACGACGTTTGTATCGGCATGAACACGGTTTACAAGATTTAAGTGAAGTTCCAAGCGCCAATGTGATACGAAAATGGATCAAAATGTTCGAAACAACCGGTTCAACAGTACCAATTACGGTTCGTGGTCGCCCAGTTTCTGCAATATCAGCCGACATTGTGGAGCGTGTTCGTGTTTCAGTTCAGCGAAATCCGCAACAGTCAACACGTAAGAGAAGTCAGTTTTTGGATGTCAAAACAACAACTTTACGACGAATTTTGAAACGTGATTTGCATTTGAAGGCTTATTAGATTCAGATAGTCCAAGAATTAAAACCCGATGATGCCAATAACCAACTTAACTTTGTTTTTCCTGGAAAACTCATTTCGAAAAGGGGGATATTGAATGGCCCCCACGTAGCCCCGGTCTTTCTCCATGCGATTATTTTCTATGGGGCTACCTCAAATCGGTAGTCTACGAGAATAATCCGACCAATTTAGAGC
>JAHXMU010020027.1:0-11905 GCA_019455685.1 Philornis downsi
CGTTAGTCTATGTGGAGAAGCCGAACACTATTGGAGCCTCACAGGATAACATAACACGCGTTATTCGTGAAATACAGGCCGAAATGCTCGAAAAAGTGACAAAAAATTGGACCTTCCGAATAGACATTTTGAGACGAAGCCGCGGACAACATTTACATGAAATTATATTTAAAAATTAAATGGCAGAGACCAAATTATCGATTCCAACAAAAATTTGTAATGTATGATGCAAAGTTAAGTGTTTTATATGATTTTTAAAAAACTACGATTAAAAAATCACCCTGTACATGCTACGTGCATAAAAATACAACAATTGAGTTGACTGGAACATGTTGGGCGGATGAATCAAAATGTTTCAGCAAAAATAGGTGGCTACTAAAACTGCGTTGTAATGCCCAGGCTCTTAAAATTCTTATATTAAAGTTTTATTCCTGTTGACAGAATCTCTCCAAAATCTCCCCGATTGGGGAGATATATGTAATTATAATTAAAAATAATTATTATAAATGACCATCTAATTAAGTAAGTGTAAATATGAAAGTTAATTTCCATTTATCCCTATCGTCGTCCACCGTCCTGCTAAACAAATTTCGCCATTTTTATGTAGTCCATCGGCCGACTGTCTCTAAGTACACAGGTTTTTCTATACGCCTGTCTGAACACAAAATTTCGTATCTTCCTCCCAATTTACCTAACTATGCTTTGGTGGTTAAAATGAATTTGGGATTGATTTAGAATTCCAGTTAGTGTCGTCTTTCAAATAAAACCAAACTCAGTCCCTCTATAGTACTTACATAAATGACATAAAATAAATATGTAAGGTAAATATATCAATGATATAAGCTAACATTGATCCAAAGGATATAAATAAAAATACAAAAGGAAAACAATATTTTTTAACTAGAGACGTAAATTCTCACATGCCACGAAGAAGAATCTCCCACATGTTTTACTGCTTTGATAGTCCAATTATATTGCTGTCTTTGCGTTATTGTACTCGGCGCACACCTCTTCTCCTATTTCCAAGAAACTTCAATGGAATCACCTTGTCTATTTTCATGAACAGCAGTTGATTCGAGTTTAAGATTTCACGAAAAATGCCTGCCTTCAAATACTAGTCAAATGCCAGTCAAATACTCCTTGAATTGCTTACCCCAATTTGCTTTCATACCGGCATTGGGAAGCATGCAAAAAGTCCTGTCCAAAATTTGAGGTCTAATGGAAGCCAACGAAAAGAAAAGATGAAATTGGAAAGAATTTTCAATGTGTTGTGAGTTTGATCATTCGGCATAAAGATAAATTTTTGTTTACAAAAATGTCTGGGTTTTCACAATTAAACTAATACCAGAAAATTAAAGAATACGCAAAATTCACTAATAGATTATGAAGTTTGTGTGAATACCCGTCTTTTGATGTTTATTAGGTGTATTATTTGAGAGTTCTGCATTTTAGAAGCAGACTAGTGCATACTAAAATTTATTAACTTTAGTTGTACCCCATTTCGCTTAACTAGGAAATTAGAAGCTCCATTTTAAGAGCATAGATGGCGCTCAAAATCTTTTCTATTATAAATAGCTTAATAAAACTCGGTACGAAAATATTCGTATTGGAATAACTTCAAAAATACACTAAGAAAACAAAAGTTTCAATACTACTGCATAACTAAACAGACTAAACAAAAATGAATTCTCTATCGCTTTTAACTTTGTCGAATACTTAATAGTGTTATTTGTGGATCAAACAGTGGCCTACCGAATACAGTTGGACAATTATTAATAACAAACCTTTCGTTGAATCATCTTAATATTTCGCTGGACGTTTTCGTGCAAAAGCGTTAAATTGAAAAAAATCTCAAAACTTGGAGAAATTAGAAAAACGTCACATCTCAGAAACAGAACGTCTAAACACGAAAATAATTTCATTTTTGTTTGTGTCCAAGGCCTTTGGACAAAGTGACTGTTTTCAAATGCCGAATATTTTTTGAAAAACTCCAAAATACAAAATCGATTAATATAAATACAATACGATATGTAATTGAAAAAAGAGTTCTCAAAAGCCAAAATGTCATTATGTATGACCCCTGTTCGAGGCGAATACACGGCGAGAACTTTAATCTGGCATCAACAAATTTCCAAAAATCGCTGAAATAAAAAAAGCTAAAGTCAAAAAGCGATGAAGTTTCGATAAGAAAACGTGAAATATTGGAAGCATCTTCATTTTCAGCCATATTTGATTGAAAGCATAAATAAACCTTTCTACAAAACCTGGTCCCATCAACAAGTTGTAACAGAAATTGTTAGATATGAAACGTCATATTGCAAAAATGGACATATGGCAACACCAACCGCAAAATGTCACTTACTTTATATCAGAAAAATATGTGGTTTTTAACTTTTTTTTTAACTACTTTTTGAGACTCAACGGTTGCTTGATGAAGTTTATAGTAAGGCTACTTTAAATGAGATAAGTTGACGTTTGAGCGGTTCAAAAGTTCAAAAGTTTGAGAACGATGTGTACGAAGTGGAATCATTGAAGGTAGATTCGTGCCAAGTCTAAGAAGAAACTACAATCGTATTGAAAGCGACTCAGCAAGAAATTTTATATTGTTTGAAATCATTTGGAATGATTTGAAGGGAAAGAAACGGGGTGTCATGTGAACTGACGCCAAGAAATGTTGAAAGACGATTATGCTTATATAAAATGATACTAACTGGGCATAACAATAACAATAACAGTCAATGACAAAAGGAATATCCATGCTATGTTCTTGATGGGATCAACTTGGTGTCGTATAATTTTTAACGAAACCATTAATAGGGCTGTATAC
The DNA here is from genome assembly GCA_019455685.1 of Philornis downsi. Taxonomy (NCBI): domain Eukaryota; kingdom Metazoa; phylum Arthropoda; class Insecta; order Diptera; family Muscidae; genus Philornis; species Philornis downsi. The sequence goes on from JAHXMU010020027.1 coordinate 2,828, forward strand.
CTAACACAATTGGTGCGATTGAATCAAGCAAGCCCACTACTACTCTAGATAAGGCAAAATTATTCTATTACGTGATAATGAAATCCTACACCACTCACTCTTTGCGGTAGGCAATTCCCGCTTCGATTATACCTTTTTCAGATGGATAACACAGATCTCCGCAAAAAGAAGACCGGAGCAGTCAAATCAGCCGGCCGTGAAGGCCAATCAACATCACTATTACTTGAAATAACTTGTTGTGGAAAGAGGTCTCGCAGTAATTACATTGTAATCCTGGCTGTATGCGATGTGGCACCGTCTTGTTGATACCACATGTTAATCAAACCCAAAGCATGCAGTTGTGACGTGAAAAGTTTTCAATCATATCAGTTACCGTTACGCCGTTTTCAGTTTCAAAGAATGATTCCTCCTGACCAAATGGCACACCAGACTGTCACTTTTAATGGATGCAAGCAAAGGTGACTGATGAATAATTTGAAAGTTTTCCATTGCCCAGAACCAACTATTCTGTTTATTTACAATCCATTCAAATGAAAATGTGCCTCGTCAATCATTATGATTTTTTCATGAAAATCGGGGTTGTCATGGGCGAGCTGTAACATCCTGTTAACATACGAGTATGTACGGCGGAGTAAATGGTCTTGTGGAAAAAGCTATTGTGTCAGCTGATTCTTATATGGAAATAAATGCAAATCCTTGAGCAAAATTGTGGCCAAAGTTGTTCTTTGAAGAACAAGCTTCTGAGCAAGGCGTCGAATTGAGGTTGATGGATTGTTTTGAACACTTTCTTGAGCAGCAGTAATGTTTCCAGCCGATCTTACAGTACGTTGCTATCAGCTACAGACCCCCTTTCTTCGAAATCATTCACTACACGATAAATAGTGCTTCTTGTTGGCACGTTGTTTTTCCCAAAAATTTCACGTAACTTTCTCATCGTCTCAGTAATCGATGATTAATATTGATAAAATATTTTAACGATTAAAACACGTTGGTTTATCGAATATTTTTCCATAATAAATTTGCCACGTCTCTGCTTCACGATTGGCAAACATGAATTGTTAAGGCTGATGTTCACCAAAATGGCAACAAAACAAAGTAGTATACCTTCCCGACCGACACCCTGTGGTAATGTAGTTAAATATTTCTTTGTTTGTTGTTATGGGTTAGCATTATATGAATGTTTATTGTTTACATAAATTCGTGTTTCATGGTTTTCTATTTGCCATTGTTCTAACTATTATTCAACTGCTTAGTCTATGTTTATCTGTTTAGGTACTTATTCTTATCATATTACACGTATTTTACTAATATTATGTGGTCGAGTGTTGTTAACTCGCGGCATTCGCATGCTGCTAGACTACTCATAGTGTACCGTTTTTTTAACGACCAATTTTGACAAAAAAAGCGGATAACTTTTAGTACTCCTAGCATGTTTTGCAATTTGTTTGTTTTAGCGATTTTTTTAACTTTTTTGGAGAAACATTGAAATCGCCTTGCAATGTAAGCCACCATCTGACACAAAATTTTTATTTTCAAAAGTAAGTGAAGTAAAATAAAGTTAAGTGATAAGTCGAGTGATCAAAATTGATATTCATGCAGGGCTTCTCCTATTGTTTGCACACAATGTTGTTCTTACCTTTTGACCTGACATTCAAACTGTAGTTGGCCGCTTGATTATGTGGCTCCTATTGATATCGTAGGCGAAGATTTTTCTTGTTGAAACATTCTAATGTTATAATTATTATTTATTTTATCGTTATTATTAACAATTTAATTTAGTTATTTCTCAAAGTTTTTGCAGCTCTTGAGAACTTTGTGTTATCTTCAATATTTTGAATACTCGTATAATTGAATTTTTAGTTAAATTTTCCCTATCAATCTAATGATTTCCTTATACCTTTCAATTTATTTCGAAAAGATTATTTAGTTTCATTGTAAAAAGTATAGCCAGAAACTGTATCTTCCATATTCCTATCTGATGAAATGTCTTTACCATCCTCTTATCTCTGTTTTATAGCTTTTGACATTTTGTTGACATATTAAACCTTTTTTTTTTTTTTCTTTGGGTACTTCCAATATTTTACCGTCGGAAGATGCACAGGTTGGATTCCATCGAACCGACCCAGCCGAGATGTGGATGGTGTGATAACAAACATGAAAACACTTCATTAATAACCTCCGAAATTAATATAAATATTGATCTTTGGCAAAGGAGAATGTTTTCAAATAAAATAATGAAAGAATGAAATCTCCATAAATTGAATTTTAGAGCTGACTTGCAGCACGCACGTTTTTTTCGGGTTATTTAAACAACATTCGTAGTAAAATGTTTAGGGGTAATAATTAAGAAACCACGTCCGCTTCTCAACTCACAAAAGACTACTCTATTTCAAATATATCATAAAGCTCGTCATATTACATGGTTGGTTTTAAAGTATTGAATCAGTGTTACACTAATAGGAGTTTTAAATAGATCGCATACAGTGTTGCATTATCATTAGATTAAATACATAATTATCATAAGTGTTATAAATTACAGATATCTTAAACTAGAACTACATGCTATATATTATGGGTACCTTAAGTTAGTATAATACAATATATGACAAACATCTACTACAAATGTTTATTGAACAAATAACCGAGAATACTCACAATTTATTAAGAAAGAAAAAGTTATGGCTGAAATGATAGATGTAGATAAGTTATATGCAATTGGTTTTAAAATTAATTGAAGGCACCTGCTTTGTAACTGTTTGATGAAGAAATATAAAAAAGATTTTTATTTTAAACATTGCTAAATTATTCATTATATGCCCAATTAAATAGTTGTTTCATCCTTGGACTAAATACCAAACTTATAGCTCGATCAAATTCAAAATATACTCGTACAGTGCAAAATTCAATTATAACTCCCCTCAGTAATAGAAACTTTTATCCAAAAAGCGCAACAAAAGAGAATTTAATACTTTATAATTACACAGGTTTATGTACGTCTTATGTCGAAATTTCTTGTTGGTATTGAATTATCCACTTTTTGAAATCTCCAATCATTGTCTCACTAAGCTCCCTCGAGGAAACAAATTTGCCCCTCCTAATACAAACTTGATCTGATAGATTACAACATATACTCATGCTAAGTCCGCAAAATATGACGGCCTTTTTGAAAGTCCTTTTTGCTTATCCCGAAAACAACTCCCTTCTGATCCGCCTACGATGACACAAACGTCACAAACATTATCCTCGAGAATTTACGACATTCAATTATAATTCTCTTAAGTAAATGAAAATTTTATCCAAAAAGCACAAAAAAAGAATTTAATACTTTATTATTCTACAGGTTTATGTCCTATACACCGAAATTTCTTTTTGGTATTGAATTAGCCGCTTATTGAAATGCAAAACCAGAATTTTAATGAAATCTCCTATCATGGTCTCGCTAAGCTCACTCGAGGAAACAAATTTGTCCCCGCTGGTACAAACTTGATCTGATAGATTACAGCATATACTCATGCTAAGTCCGCAAAATATGACGGCCTTTTTGAAAGCCCCTTTTGCCCCGACGTTTGTGTCGTCATTATTTTCAAAAGATTACATCTGATGCTTGTTTCTGAAGCAATACTAGGTGATACTGGGCTGAGTTGGAAATTCTGCAAAGGTTTCTGGTTATTCTCAAGTGACGAACAGTCGAAGAAAGACCTCTTTCCAGTTTAGGAATGGAGTAGTTTCTTTCGAGTAGGCAACTGTATATGCCTGTTCAAATTGTTTTAGGTTGGTTCAAACTGCAGTGGTTCTACAGGGTGGCGCACGATTCGTACTACTGTCAACTGTCAATCGGTACTGTTATTTAAAAACGTTGAAAAGGTTGTTTTACCCAGAACTGCATCAAAGACGTGGCCATTTCAACAGCATTTGGTTCTAGCAAGATAGAGCAACTGCACATATAGCTGGACCGGTTATGGTGGACTTAATATCCAGAAGCTCGACTTTCCGCTGGTCCCCCAAAGTTACTTGACCTGATTGCACCAGACTTTTTTTTTATAGGGTTATATGCAACAAGAAGTGTACAAAACAAAACCAAGGAACTTGATTGAATTGAAGCAGTCTATTAAATCCATTATTGCGGCGATCTCGAATGAATAATTTTCTGATCAGTTGTCTCACATGTGTTTATATATGTCTATCATCTTCAAATCCAATTAGTTATATAAAATAAAATTGAATTTTCTAAACAATAAATATAAAAATATTATAAATGATATGCATCGATTACATAAAACGATATTTGAACTTCCTATTGTATGGCAATTGGTGTGCCACTCTGTGCTTTTATTTGAGCTAATGCTCGTTGATGGCGATGATCTTACTAGTATTAAAATATAAGGTATACTAAAATTATGACTTTAGTAATCTGCAGATCGCTTTATGTAAGTACGATCGGGTTACGCTAGGTGGCGTTGGAAACATAAAATATTGTGTTAGCATTGTTTGAGCACGCATCAAAGATGGACTATCAGCAGAGTTAAAATTCGCCATATTTTACAGTTTTCCTGTGATAAAGACGAAAACGCAAGCCAGGCTGCTACAAATTTGAATAGTATTTACGATCCTGTTACTGTAATCATGCCAATCATGCTGGTGTCGTTGATTCCATTCCGGTAATTTAGATCTCATATATGGTCTACGCTCGGGAGGGCCATTTATTGATAGTGTCGATAATATGATCGGTATGACCAACACCGTGCATCACGTAAGTACTGTTTCTATTGCTCAGGAAATAACCACGGACCGAATTTCTACCTGGGAATCGCGGATGAATAGCAACAAAATCGATCCATTTCTGAAGCGGATGGTAACTGGCAATGCAAAGTGGTTCACTTAAGGCAAATCAAACAAAAACCTACGTGGTCAAATCGCAGTGAATCGACGCAAACGGTGAGCCATGCCAGAATTGCCTATCAAGAAGGTTTCGCTATGTATTTGGTGGCTTTGACAGAGATTAATCTACTATGAGCTGCTCCCCCTACGGCTAAATTCTTAATTTGAAACTGTACTGCCAACAATTAGACCGCCTTAAGGAAGTGATCACCCAGAAGCTGCCAGCGAAGAGAAGAGAAATTGTCTTCCATTAGGCCAGCACCAGGCCATATCGATTGTAACTCGTTAGAAGCTTAGTTGGAAATTCATCTCAAAAGAAGCTTGTGAAAAAACCTGGGACAGCCGTTTTTTGCCAAAAGCGAAGAGCTTCTGTGGAAGACGTGTAATGGAATTATCTTCAGAATGCCAACAACTTATCGAACAATACAGTTCATATACACTGAAATCCTATCATTCTAACGGCGTTAACTAAGCTTTCTGTGTCATGCAAAAATAATGGATTTATTTTTGCTACACCCTATATTAAAGTACGATTAAAGATACTAAATCTGGAGTTTTCTAATCACATTTGGTTAGAAAATACCTCTCGCTTTCATTTGAAGTTCTTGATAAGTAAATAGAATTTTCTTCATCTTAAATTTCTCAACCCCTTTTAACTTTAAAGTTTTTCATCCAATGAACCCACACACTTCTCCTGTCACTACAAACAGCATTAATAACAGTTTTCATAACTACTCAAAGCCATATTCAAATCTAATCTTATATCACACTTTTGCTTGACTTCATGACTCTATTCGTTGTATAATTCGTCGTTAGGATTTTGGGCTTCTTTAAACTCTGCTGGCAAACTTTTGACACTCAAGTCATCAAGTTTTGTTTGTTTTTTCTTTATTTCATAAATTGTTGGCTTTCGAAAGCAATTACGAAACTATAAAAAGAAATTGAAGTTCTTGAAATATTTTAAAGAAAGCTGCCATAACACTGATGGGTTATACAGGTGTGGGGACTGGGGGTAAAAAAAAAGTTTTTTAACAGGTTGCCTATTTGTTTATTATGGTCTGTGTTTATGTCATCCTTCGGTGGTAAAATTTCAAGAAAATCTACAATATAAATGGAAATTTTTCAATGTAAAGAAGACATGAAAATATTCCAGTTTTATAACTTTCATTACGTATTGCATACTTTTTCTGCTTCTCTTGATCTTATTCCTATTTTCTTTATTTTACACAATAACAACGTTTAATATGACAATAAATAGATGTTCAATGACTCACCGCTGACAGCGATGGAAGTGTGCAAATAAATCATGGTCGAGGGTTTTGCGGGAGGAGCGAAAGGCAAATTGTGGAATATGAAACCACAAAGGATTCAATTGAATTCATTAGATGATGAAATAAGAGGCCCGTAAGGTATCAAATACAAATCTTCAATTGTGTTGCTAGATAATTGGATTGTTTTTAAGATTGGATTTGTATTCACTTGAAATACATGAATACTTGGAATACTGAAATCGGGCAAACCGGGTTTTTAATATAAGCGTTTTAATGGACCTAATTTAGAGTACCCATTTAAAGCGGACATTTATGCTGTCTAACCGGGTTTTTCAAAAATTTAAAATTTCAAAAAAAGGTTTAGATTATGTCTTAAAAACGCTCCATTAAAAATGGGTTCAAACGCATGCTTTTGATTATTTAAAATCTCTCAGGGATATTGAACAGTTTTTTAGAAATTGCGCTTTTCTAGCGATAGGGGGCGATGGGCCTCAGCAAATTTAAGCAATTATTTCGCTTCAATGGCGATATGATTTTGATTCATACACTGAATGCATGTCAATAAATCCAGAACTAACACACAGATGGTAATTTTAACAATAAAAAAGATGTTCTATTTAACAAATGGCATCTTCAGACGAAGTTCAGCCAAATTCCCACAAAAAGGCAAAAAGCCAAAAAGCAACTTGGTTATCTCCTTATCAAAGGCAAGGCAATGGACGGAAAGCATGTGCCATGTACCGTGTGGACGATATGTAGTGCTAACAGAGACTAAGGTCATCACTGGGACCCCGCAGATGGATAAAATCAAGAAATACGTCGTCAAACTCAAAAAAGGTAGACATCACACGGCTATATAATTGTTAGATAGCTGCAGCTCACTCTCAATTTCTACGAAACAACGTAAATTCTTGACACAAAGGGGAGATATATTTTCGCATTTATTCGATGTTATTTGCAGCAAATGAGAAACTGCACTCAGAAGAGGCGTGGCACGATGAGGAATGTATGATGAAAATAATGATGCATACATAGCAATGCTGCACTGAGTTATAAAACATGTTGTGAAGAAATGCTGTAAGGAGAAGATCTCATTTCTTCTCTAGGTCGTGTTTCCAAAGTGGATAAAATTATTGTGGAAAGACTAACAGAGAGGGAGAAGAGAAGGCAAAGTAATACAAGTAAATCTCTAAAATTCTACGAATTGCTAAAAGTTAGCATTTTTTTTCGTAAGATTATTTCATTTCAGATTCATATCGAATGGAAACCTTTATAAGTTTCTAGTTCTGCAAGGCGCAAAACTATTCCGATTAAGAAATCAAATGAATTAGCGACTATGGCTCAGTTTGCTCAGCAGCAAGACAAAGCAAAATCTGTATGACAATATCACAGCTTGAGTGCAACAGAGCTATGCCGATGCTCTGCCGGCATATCTACCTCAGACCAGCGGCTATAACTCTTAAACACGATTTTCCCATACGTATTTTCTATGCTTAGAATATAAAAGCATAACAATTAAAATGCGATTAAAACCATTGTCGTATATAAGATTATGTCGGTTGTGTTACGTGTAAGACTAAATCCTATTCTGCCTAAACGTAGTAAATCTTCCACTGACCTAATGTTCATACTATGACAAATTTTAGGAGAAGCAGATCGATACATACCTCCCTTTCGTTAATTATAAAACAGCATTCAATAGTTTGGTACGGCAAAAATTGTATTAATCGCTAAAAGAATCTGATGTTCCTGTCAAGCCTTTGAAGAATGGCACTTGAATCATACAAAGTTTTCTCTAGCTAAACATATTACTAAATAACTACATCAAACGAAGCTTGAAGTAAGATGACAGTCTATCATGTAGTCTCTTCGACATACCTTTAAAAGCGACTACTAACTCAACTCCAATTGATACTACTCGTACCACGTTCTATAAAAACCTTAAACAAATACCTCAATTTCCGGCTACGTCTCTTGCAAAGCTGTAGAAATAATTCGGATAATTTTTAAACTGATGATTTTCTACATAAAAAGTGTCACTTTTAATGTAGGAAAACGGTGTAATATGTGCAATTTTTTATACAAAAAGTGTCTGTGTGAGGGTGGTTTTCTGTATTAAATATGTCCACGAAGACGTTTTAAATATTTCTACGGGAAAGGTTTCTACGATAAAAACTTGTTACACGAAAATTATCTGTGGTGTCTTCTTCTAGATGGAAAATATATATGAAAACACTTCCCTGTAGAAACATTATCTATGAAGACACGTTTCTATATAAAAAGAATCTATAAAGTCATTTTTCTATACAAAAAGTATCTACGAAGACACTTTTCCATACAAAAATTTTCTCTGGAGAAACTTTTCTATACAAAAAGTATCTATGATGAAACTTTCCTATACGAAAACTACCAATGAAGACACGTTACTGTACGAAAAGTATCTATGACGACACTTTTCTATACGAAAAGTATCTATGACGACACTTTTATATACAGAAAGTATCTATAAAGTCACTTTTCCATATGAAAAGTATTTATGAAGACACTTTTCTATACGAAAAGTATCTATGAAGGCACGTTTCTATACGAAAAGTATCTATAAAGACACTTTTCTATAAGAAAAGTATCTAAGAAGACACTTTTCTATAAGAAAAGTATCTAAAAAGACACTTTTCTATAAGAAAAGTATCTAAGAAGACACTTTTCAATATGAAAAGTATCTAAGAAGACACTTTTCTATACGAAAAGTATGTAAGAAGATACTTTTCTATACGAAAAGTATCTATGAAGACACTTTTCTATACGAAAATTGTCTAAGAAGACACTTTTCTATACGAAAATTGTCTAAGAAGACACTTTTCTATACGAAAATTGGCTAAGAAGACACTTTTCTATACGAAAATTGTCTAAGAAGGTACTTTGGTAAACA
>JAHXMU010020067.1:0-11528 GCA_019455685.1 Philornis downsi
CTTCGACGATGTGAACGATGTGAGGTGGTGATTGTGCAGCGCGAACTTGTGCAATATGGGCACGTCTCCATCCATTATGTTCTGCGCGTTCCTCTTGCATTTGATTATCACGGACTTTCTGACTAATTATTGCACTACGTGTACGAAGTCCACGATTTGATCGTCTAATAGGTGGCATTAGTCAAATAACTCTCCCTGAAATAGAATAAAGTCCTTTTTGACTAATCCTTTTAAAAAGACAACTTTTTCAAAAAAAAAAAAACTCGCAATAAATGCCCGCAATCCAACAAGGTAACCTCACTTTTTACACGCAAACTTATTTTCTGAAAAAATGATCGAATTGATAAACATTGCACTAAATTTCAATTGATCGTACTGCTCGTACCGTTAATGGATGTGATACGCGATATATGAGTATCCGAATTCAGTGTAATAATACGCAAAACTCGAATCAATTGCAGCAAGAAAAATAGCACATTTGTTTAATAGAAAATCACAGTGCAAAAAGTGCAGCTGTCAAATTGAGCTCAGTTTCAGCATTGAACGCAGCACAGCGCCATCTGTTATTTGTCTCGTTAACTTCTCCACCCAAAATTCACGCAAAACATATTTTATAGCAATAAATTTCGCAATTTTGCGAAATTTTCCGAGCTTCACAACGAATTTTCCACTTTTATATCGCGCAAAATCATCAAATCATGTGATAAAATGCAAAATTTCGTCGAAACAAATTGAAATTTGTCACGCTTTCCGGATTTTTTCGTGTTTTCCACTAACAGTTTTATATTTTGCCATTCGAAAAGACATTTCGTACAATTGTACAATTGTTCGTACACAAAATTCCATACGAAAAATCAATTTTCGATTTTTTTCAATTTTCCAACTTTTCCGGAGGGTTTTCCTAAAATTTTGAGTTATGCGCTTACCAACACATTTAGCGATTCATTTTTATATTATACCTATAGATACTTACATGTTTATTTGCAAAAATTTTTGTTTCACAATAAAATTTCAAAGTATTTTTAAACCACTTCTTTTTGCCTAAAAGTAGTTTCTAGAACAATGCAATTCACTACGATTTGATGTTCGAAAACAAAACAGAAATGAAAAGTAAAAAGTAAAATTCAGAACACCCAAGTGTCAAATTGGAGTGATCACAAACTACTTTTACTTCAAACATACCTGATAATCGAAAAAATTATGGTAGGTCTTAAGCCATTCTGATAGGAATTTCGGGGAAAATTTGGTATGAGATTTTATTCTCAGTGGCAGCAGTAGCTTCAACTATTGCCAAGCATTTAAATAATTTAGGCTTTCTGCCTGTACTTTGATGAAATTTCTAAAACACCTATAAGTGCAGGGGCTTCTCAGAGCTTCTCAACATTTGCTTTCAAACTATGATATTTGTTACTTATGAAACACATTCAAAACTTAATGGATGTCTTTACACACCTTATTGTTTTACCTTCTAAAATTTAAAGCAAATCCCCTTCTCTATTACAAAACAATCGCTTTAATGTCTGTGTTTGATAGATTCATCTTTGAAATTGAAGTGAATCAAAGCAAGTAAATAACTCGACACCCCATAACGAATTATTCTATTCATCATTCATGCGTTTATTTGTTCGTCTGTTTATTTGTTTGTTTGTTCGACCAACCGCTTAATCGTTTTCTTAAGCAAATTTTTGTCTTTGATCTGATTCATTAATATTATATTTTTGTGATTATATAACATTTTTTTATTTTTGCTCTGCTAAACAAATGGAATGGGGCAGTTTAAAGAAATGTTGATTTCGTTCTCGTTTAAAATTGTCAGCTCTGGCCATAATCGGTGGCTTTTTTTTTATTTCTGCTCTGCTAAACAAATGAAATGGGGTAGTTTAAAGAAATTTTGATTTCATTCTAGTTTAAAATTGTCAGCTTTGGCCATAGTTGTTGCTCTGGTGGTGTTATGTTCTTGACGAACCAGTGAAACACTTTTTGTGACCAATGTTGAAAGCACAGAATCGCTTGAATTTAGTTGTTAATCTCGTTTTTTGTACTTTTTATAAATTAGCAAAGAAATTTAAAGGTTCATTTTGATGGCTTGCGTGAGTTTGGCTATCATTGTTGTTATTGTTTCTCTTTTCTTTACTATTCGTTCATTTGCCTGATTTAAATAAATTTGTGTATAAACAAATGTCACTGAGTTAATTAAAATATATTTTACGATGGCGATTTGCCAGCCAGTCTTCGCCCTACAGCACTTAGAACAGCGCATGCAAATTAAGTGGTTATTTTTCCTTTTGTATCGTCAAAAAAAAAAAAAAAAACAATTTCGATTTTAATACAGGCTGCTGAGATTTGCGAAATTTGTGGCATAAAGGCGGAAAAAATAATTTGCATTGACACACGTCCAATTTAGGAACGTTTAAAGTCGTCAGTGTTCTGTTTAGATCCTGTTATTTCTTTCTTTACTTTTTTTTTTTTTTTTTTTTTTTGTAGGGGGCAAAGTATTAACTCCAAAAGTCAACCGGCATTCGTAGCTTTCGGGCTTCTCACGAATAGAGCAATTAAAGACGTTCTTCCGCATTAAATTTAATTGGTACGAAGGCCTTTTTTAGAATATTTAATCAAGACACGATGATAAATGACAAACTAAATCGATTAACTGCATTTTTTTTAAGATTTTGCCATATGAAAACTTTAGTTTTATTTATCGCATTATATTTCTTTATTAGAAGGGGATGTGCAAAAAACGCTTATTATATACTTGCATATTCTATATTCACTAATGGGAGTATAATTTATGGTGGCAATTATTTTGAAAATTTCGAAAATATTGGTGTGACTAATACTGTTTGATCACAATTTTAGGTCAATCAAACGCCACCTATTGAGTGACAGCGAAATGGAGTTAAAGTTGTTATTATGTAACGTGATCTGAAACTATTATGGAACAAATGTAATGAAACTCTGACTACTCTTAGAAGTGCCAGTTGCAGATCCAATAATCCCTTTATAATTCTAATGAATAAATTTAGTATTAAGAGGTGAAAGTAATTTTTATCTAATTTGTCGTATTTTATGGGAGGCGATTTAGCCCATTTTCAATCCTTATTTCGAAATTTTGAAGATATGGCAGTGACCAATACTATACCATCGACGATTGTAGGTCTATCAAACGCCACCAATTGGATGACAGCAAAATGGAATTAAAGTTGTTATTGTGCGACGTGATTTGAAATTATTATGCAACAAATTTAACGGAACTCTGACGACTCTTAGATGTGCCGGTTGCAGATCCAATAATTTATTTCATAATTCTAACGAACAAATTCGATATTAAGAGGTAGAAGTAATTTTTATCTAATTTGTCATATTTTATGGAAGGCGATTTAACCCATTTTCAACCCTTATTTTGAAATTTCGAAAATATGGCAGTGACCAATACTATATCATCCACGACTGTAGGTCTATCAAACACACCCATTTGGATGACAGAGAAATAGAATTAAAGTTGTTATTATGCGACGTGATCTGAAACAATTATGCAACAAATTTGACGAAACTCTGACAACTCTTAAACGTCCCGGTTGCAGATCTAATAACCCATTTCATAATTCTAACGAACAAATTCATTATCACGATGTAAAAGTAATTTGTATCTAATAATTCTTAATTCTAACGAACAAATTCAGTTTTGTTTTGAAATTTCGAAAATATGGCAGTGACCAATACTATATCATCCACGACTGTAGGTCTATCAAACGTCACCAAATGGATGACAGTGAAATGGAAATTGATGACAGTGAAATGAAATTAAAATTGTTGTTATGTAATCTGATCCGACTGATCGAACTTATTCTCCATACTGGAAATAAGAATTTGGGTTGTATCTCGTCACTGCTTCGCAGGCTTAGTTAAAATTAGCTTCTGTTCTTCAGTATTCGTCCTCATCAAAGCAACACGTAATCTATATGTATAAGATAAAGACAAATATCTCAATCTACTTCTTTTTTTGTTCGTTTGATAATTTTGCTAAAAAAAATAATCATATAAGATGAAAATTTGTATTTTCTCTTCTCAAATCAGGCCATGTCACAAATACAAAAAACCAATTATCTAGCACGGCATACACAATTTCTTTATTATTTCACAATTTTGTCTTCTGAAGTAAAAGCATATATAACGTTGGAGTTGTCGGGTGTATGAAAAAGGCCCATTAAAAATGCATTTATTGTGTCCAAAAGCAGGACCAGTTTCTATTAAAGATATTTCCAAATTCAAATCTTATCCGTTGACTTCAATCTATTTTCCCGGTTGAAGCATGACGTACAAACACATTCCGCAAAAAGCTTCAGAGAGAGTGCTGTGGTTCACATTGAACCTCTTCAATCGGCTCAAACGGTGTACCGGAGCGATATTTTGAGTTTAGGAAATAGTCAGAAATCACACGTCAGGCAAATACGATGATTGTGGAGCGAAATTGGTTGATTTTTTGGGAAAGGACTTAAGAAGGGGCAATGCGAAGTTGTCTGCCCATAAATCCGGCCTCTTTTAACCCGGTGAAAAAATGCAAAATGCAGAATAAGAAAACTGTCATCACAACAGCTATATTTTAGCCTCTCTGGCTCGATCTTTTTGGTCTTACGACGGCGCTCTCAAAACTAGCCAACACGACGTATAGATGGCATCAGTAGTTTAAAAAAAATATTTTAGTGAAAAGTGGCAATGAAACATATGTTTTAAGTTTTTTAGTATTTGTTGTTAGTATTTTTATTTCAGCTATCAAAAGTAAATGATCTCAGTGAATTTGTAAACATGAAAAAAATTGGTCACCGCTATGTATTTCCAGTCCAACCAATGAGTCCAACCAATATTAAAGCCGAGCTATATTCTACTCTGGTAGAGCCTGCTCCTTCATTTACTACTGTAAAATATTGGATAGCAAAATTTAATTGAGACTTTACGAGCTACCAAGAAGCCAGGCGCGGTTAAGAAAATCTACAAAATGATATTGGATGATCACCGGCTGAAGTTGCTGACGTAGCTGAAATGATAGGCATTTCAAAAGCGCATTTATTGTCCAAAGATTTGAAGATGAGAAAGCAGTGCGCGAGTTGGATGCCGCACTTGCAAAAACAGCGTTATAACGATGGTTCAGTAGAGGGTTTGGTGATGTTTCACCATGGATAAGACATGGGTCCACCACTTCACACCTGAGACAAAGGAACAGTCAAAGCAGTGGACTGGAATGCCTTCAATAGAACATGAACAACCTCGTAATAATGGTTCAGTAAAGGGCGTGGTGATGTTTCACCGCAGTAAAGTCGAATTTTTGCGTCGATTTACAACCTTGGATAAGACATGGGTCCATCACTTCACACCTGAAACAAAGAAAAAGTCAACGCAGTGAATTGAAATGGGAGAATCGTATCCAAAGAAAGCGAAGACGGTTCCATCTACAGGCAAGGTCATGGCGTCTGGATTTTGGGATACTCCTGGGATTATTTCTATTGATTACCTTCAGAAAGAAAAAACCACCAACGGCAAATATTATGCTAATTTATTGCGGTATTTTGTTTATGAAATTATGGAAAAAGGCCGCATTTGTCGAAAAAGGAAATGTTGTTTCATCAAGACAATGCTCCAGCTCACACATCTACTACTGCGATAGCCAAAAGTAATGAATTAAAGTTATTCAACAGATTTAGTTCCCTTGGACTACTTTGTATTTGAAACTTGAAAAAATCACTCGGTGGTAAAGGGTTGTTGTTTACAAACATAAGGAGAAACCATTCAAGTTAATATAAGTTCATCTTATAAGTTTCTAAATATTACTATTTTCCTAGGTGTGGGGTTTCACTCCTTGTAGTAGTAGTGTAGATTTGACCCAATTTTAAATATGACTGGACATAAAAGCTCAAACAATTCGATCGCTGCCATGCTTACTCTACGATCGGACGGAAGGACGGACATGCTGCATTCGACACGGACTTTTATGAAGGTTAACATAAATACACCTCCCGGTATCAGGCGAACATAACAAATGTAGTAAGGTGTTTTGCAATAAGGACGGACAGTTTTTAGAATTGAATAAAACAAGTTGTATGTGAGATATTTTCAAATTGTTTGTTTTATTTGAAAGGCCTATAAATTATATAGGGTTATTCATTTTTCGGTTTAAAAAACAAAGTTAAATAAAACACACATAAAGATTTCAATTTCGATGATTTCGATTTCGATGAAACTTTTACTTATTACAATGCTTGGACTCTGCCATTATGTCCGACATACTCGTACAATGCCATTTAATTGACCGTCTCTGGATTGGTTTCAGCAGTGTATCCTTTTGAAGTTTCTCCAGCATCGTCTTCAAAAAAATGCGGCTCAGTGACGACTCCAGGTCAAGCAGTCACTTTTTCCGGATGCAATGGCTTTTCCACAATCACTTCTCCGACCTCCATATGCGACAACTTTGCCTGTTGATGTAACCACCGAGTGCGAAATGAGTCTCATCGCCGCAGAAAATTTTGCTTGATTGAAAGCCTACGTTTGAATTACCATTTTTGTCGGAAGTTTTAACTATTTTTATTCATTCTTCGGTTGTTAAACAATCCATATACGTAAGTGACAAACCTTAGTAAATGACAATTCAGATGAGAGGTACTTAACAGCTGACAGCCTTGCCAGACCGGCGGTTTTGAATGAAATACGACTTTGTTGAAATTTACTTGTCTTTGCTGGGTTGCATGCATCTGAGAGGTTGCAGTTTTGATGGCCCGGGCGCTATTACCATATTGACTTTGAGGGCATTTATGGCTTTTTGGCATAGGCCAGCGTTTGCTGGTTCTTCACCAAATCAGTTAATTTATGTTTATCCATAAATAGTCGATTGGGGAGGACGCAACGCTCGTATTTGTTCACTCATTTATATCTCATGTTCATCATTAGATGCTCTTGAGTAGAAGTTACACTCACATTTAAACCCCTTAGGAATTTCCGAGATATGACGATTTTCAGATTTTTTGCTTTTTATATTTTGAAGCAGAAATGAGCGTGTGTGAGCTACCCATGGATTACAAAACCTTTAACTAAAAATATCCGCGTTATTACATATAAACATGTCGTTTCAAC
Source organism: Philornis downsi (assembly GCA_019455685.1). NCBI lineage: Eukaryota > Metazoa > Arthropoda > Insecta > Diptera > Muscidae > Philornis > Philornis downsi. Next base: position 7,120 of record JAHXMU010020067.1, read on the forward strand.
TCTTGTACTTACATATTTTAACATTTTTTGATTTTTCACATATATTTCGATTTTTACCAACGCGGCTTACTAATGAATAACACCCATTTCGATAATAAAGTTTTATCATTTGTACGCATTGCACGACGTTGAAGCTTGCGATTGCGATTTATCTTCATTGTCTGAACTACAAATAAAATTGACAAATGTCATAACTGCCATGGACTGTCTGTCCACCTCTATTGGAAGCTTCTTTATAGTGTCCTTTCTATGATGAAGCAAAGAGCAAAGAGCATAAAGGCTTAAATTATTTCATTCAACTTATTTATTTATATTCCATTGAAATACACAAAATAAGTCAACAAATTAAAGTTAAAGCGACCTAACTTCAAAAGACCACAAATAAGTTTTCAAGGCCCTTAAAGAGTTTCTGTCTGCTCGACGATATCCTACTTCCATTCTCTAGTGGTCTTGTTGGCAACATAATCAGTCGCCTAAAATTTGTGGGACAGTATAATTAGTTAATTTAAAAACTGCCACCTTATTGGAAACTACTTAATATATACAATTTAAATATAAAACTCCTCATACAATGGTGTAACTGTGACATTATTTGTTATTCGTAGCTTTAGTTCCATTTTAGACATATGTCAAAAATTAGTTTTTTTTCTAAAATCCCATTACATAGATAATTTTAATACATGCATTAACTTCCAGCTGTTACTGTTGACATCTCAACCACATAAATCTGATCGATGGTAATTTAACAATTTCCATATGTTTAACTTCACTAAATAGCTTACTAAACGTGTTAGACATCGTCATTGTTATGGCAGCCTCAAATCAATCAATCACCTATATAATCGAACCGGTACGGCGGGCATTAGCAGCAAGGTCGTTCAGCTGACAAATGAGTTAAGCGAGCCCTTCCTACTACCAATCATTACGAAAAGTTTCCTACTGTTTGTGATGGTACTTAAAAGCGTGTGTTAAAAAGTTTACGGTATTAAGCAGAGTTGGCTGTTAGTTCGTATTTATTCTTGGGTATTTGGTGGTAGTTGCGCCGGTCGATATCAATTGTTTTCAAGAGTATTTGATTGTAGAGAGACTCAATGTGACCCTGATACTGAAAAGTTAATTGAACCTTGGCCCATTAAAAATTAAAAATAAACAAATTTGGCAAAATTAAATTGTATCTCCATCGGAATTACGAGTATGTAATTCAATTTCTTAATTTTATGGGAAAATGGTATCGATATCGCTTAATTAGATAACGGTTAATAAATCCAATTCAAATTTATTGGAAGTAAATCTCAATTATACTACGATAAACGTTGCCATGATATTGATGTGCGCTACCAAATTTTGTGGTTCTGATACAAATTTACAGAATGTATGATTGCAACGAGATTTGTTAATTGAGCTGTTGGATGATGGAAATTATCAGACAAATCCTAAAGTTCAATGTTTCACCATTTGTTATATTCACCGCATAATGTATCGGGTTGTTCGAAAAGTTTGTTCGGCTTATTCGTTAGTTTACCAGACGTCACTTCTCATGACGTAGAGTTCCTTCAAACGCTAACATAACTTCCTCTCACCACTTCACTAAACTGTTGTTTACTTGTGGTTCCGTTCCAGTCGTAAGTGGTTATAGCGTTTAAAAAAAGTTTTGAAAAGCGCAAAAAATGAGCAAATAAGAGCATTTTGGGCACTTTATGCTGTTTTATTTCCGAAAAGGAAAACGTCTGCTGAAGCCAGCCGTAAAATAAAGTCTGTTTATGAAGAAAACGGATCAAATGAAAGAACTTGCCAGAAATGGTTTAAAAGATCTTCTATTCCCAAATCAGGACGACTAAAAGAAATTGTTTCCGAAGAGATGACAAATTTAATTATTATTACTACCCGTGCAACAGTTAGGGAAATAGCTAAAATAATCAAAAAATCAGTCTCAACCGTTCACGGGGTCATAAAAGAGCTCGGATTTGTGAGCAACCTCGATGAGTGGATACCTCACTCTCTCACCGAGGCCAACTGCCTGAATCGCGTTGACGTCTGTGATAACCTAAGGATAGGAAATAACAAATCGTCATTTCTGAAGAACCTTATCACAGGGGATGAAAAATGAATAGGCTACAACAATGTAAGGCGGAAAAGATGATGGAGAAAACCAAATAAACCCCCTTAATCCACCTGTAAACCTTCACCACAGGAAGGTAATGTTGTCGATTTGGTGGAATGTCAAAGGAGTAGTCTTTTTTGAGCTTCTGCCAACAAATCAAACGATTAATGCGGACTTTTATATCGCACAATTAGATAAATTTAAGGCGGCATTGAAAGAGAAACGGCCAAAGCTCATCAGTCAGGGAGACGTCATCTTCCATCACGACAACGCCCGCTCTCACACTGCTTTGCGGACCGGTTTAGAAACTCCCAGAGCTTGAGTGGGAGATTTTACCTCACCCACCGTATTCCCCACACATTGCTCCGTCCAACTATCACCTATTTCTCAGTCTGAGCAACCACTTGAAGGATTTGAATTTCCATAACGACGAAAAAGTGAAAAATCGAATTAAACGCTTTTTTCAAGAAAAACCACGCGAGTTTTATGAGTGAGGAATCAAAAAACTTCCAGAGAGGTGGAAAAAAATTATTAAAAAAATGGGGGAGATATTATAATAGATTGAAATTTTCTTCCATATAAATTATCTACAAATTTAATTTCTTTTACAACCCGAACGAACTTCTCGAACAACTCGATAAATTGAAATGTCTTAACGGAATTTTTTTCGATCATGATATGACAAAGTATATTTTGGCCAAATGTATTTCATGACTTTTTAATTCGATTGAGCGATGTCTATTTATTCGGCTGGCGAACCATTAAGAAACTTTGTAAAACTTAGTGAAGCTTAATATTTCACTATATCCCAGCCGGGAATTGTATAGGGGTCATATCGACTCACTTATACTGGTAACTTCCATAAAAATTTACTGCTATTTTTCCCCTGTAACTCCTAAATCGTAGATTTTAGCCCCTTAATTTGTTTTCAGTTAAACTTGGCAGATTTTTGAATTGGCCTGCTTAATGTTGGAAATTATAAGACAAATCCTAAAGTTTAATATTCCACCATGAGCTATATAAACCACGCAATGTAAATTGAAATGCCCTAACCAATTTTTTTTCTTTTTTTTTTTTTTGAAGATGATACTGTAAAGTACCTTTTGGCCAAATATGTTTCATGACTTTTTAATTCGATTAAGCTACGTCTATTTATCTGGCTGCCTAAATGGTGGGCATGGTAACTGCTGTAAACCATTACGGAATTTCCTAAAACTTGGCGCAGCCTAATATTTTGCTATATCCCAGCCGGAATATATCCGGGCCATATCAACTCACTCATTCTGATACCTCCCATAAAAATTTATTTTGTTTCTCCTGTAACTCCTAATTCGTAGACTTCAGTAACTTAATATTTTGCCCATCGCTTTGCTCTATAATGCTTGACAAAATTTGGAAAAGTCGATCGTTTAATTATGCCCCTTCTGATATCTCCCATATATTCTTAGGTTCATATCAATATCTTTTATTCACTTACACTAAATTCAAAACTTCCGTCAAACTTGACACACATCATTTGTTCGACCATTAATAGGCTGGACTAATTTAGATTCTTGTCCATTTTATGGATTCGTAATGCTTAGTTGAATTTGAGAAAAATCCTCAAATTTTCCCACACAAATGATCGATTTAACCCATATTAGTTAAGTTTCTTATCTCTCAATTAGCTGTACTGAATTTATTCAAATTTGCCACACATCATGATCAAATTATAAACATCATGATAAACTTAGTTCTAAAAATGACAATGAACGACTGTGCTACGTCTATTCTGAAGAGTTGTAAAAGAAGCAACCAAACAACCACTACCCTAGCTTGTACCACTTATACAAATTATTCAATTTATAAAATATCCAAATATTCAATAATATACGCAACTGTACTAAATTTCATATAATTTAGCAAACGTCAAACACATTTTAATAAACTTAATTTTGAACGGATGAAAATGGACTGCATTGCCACGCCTCTAAGAACACCAAATATACGAATTGGATGGATTAATGAAGAAAACGGACCAAATGAAAGAACTTGCCAGAAATGGTTTAAAACATTTTCTTTGGGCGACTTCTCCGTAACAGACACTCCCAGATCAGGACGATTAAAAGAAATTGTTTCCGAGAAGGTGAGAGATTTAATTATTTTTAATTCTGAAATAGTCAAATAGTATTGTAATAGCTGAAATAATCGAAAAATCAGTCTCAAACGTTCACGGGGTCATAAAAGAGCTCGGATTTATGAGCAACCTCGCCTCTAAGAACACAGGGTTGCCCATATTCGACGGACCCATGTTTTAAAAAAAAAATCA
>JAHXMU010020086.1:0-11803 GCA_019455685.1 Philornis downsi
AAGGTGATGATGCACGAAGCATACAGGTGTGGCAAAAACAACTCAACATGTCTGTAGTTATGATGATAATAATCATTGATGTTCATTATCGAGCATCTTTGTGATATTGACGCTTTTTAGATGGCATAACGTCATGATGAAATAGGAATTTAATGATGATTTCAAATTTACGACTCATCTAGTTTAGGTGTCTTCAGATGTGGCATTTATTTAAGCACATTTCTTCTAGAATTTTCCCGCATACCATCTGGCAATTCCACTGTCCATTGCAAATGCCTGTTCCTCTAATATGATCGATGACAGTTGGATGTGGGGAAACTTTGCTTTTATACAAATTTGTCAAGAATACTATTAATGACCTGCCTATGTGTGTGGTTTCGATATCAATATTATCACATAATAACGTCAACTAAACCAAATGCACATATACATGTACACATATGAATATAAGATATGTATTAATATAATGATGCCATTAAAAACACGTGTTATTTTGGGCGGTTTTGAACAAAAAACCAAAATCGAAAGGAGAAAATATGAAATAATAACAATATTACCACTGACCAACAGAAATCTTGGAAAGCAAATGCCATAGGAATGTGGTTTTAAAAACCAAATATTGCCGATGAAAGCAAAATGTAATGTAATATCAAGAAGCGAATAAATACTTGACGACTTACGAGGGCGTTCCCAAAACTGAACGACCTAACAAAGAAATTTTCTTTATTTTTCACTATAATCTCCTTCTAGCTCACTACACTTTTTTCCAACGATATTCAATAGCTTCTATACCCTGTTTATAGCAAGAACTATCAAACTCCTTAAAATATCCACCAACAACAGACTCCACCTCTTTATAGTTGGCAAATCTTTTACCACCGAGTAATTTTTTTATGTCGGGAAACAGAAAATAGTCAGAGAGAGCTAAATCTGGCGGATAAGGTACGTGATAAGGCAACTCAAATTTTAATTCATTAATTTTGGCCATCGCAATCGCAATAGTGGATGTGTGAACTGGAGCATTGTCTTAATGAAACAACACCTTTATTTTCGCCAAATGTGGCTTATTTTCCATAATTTCATCACTTAAACGCTGCAATAGTTATTCGCCGTTAATGGTTTTTCCTTTCCGAAGATAATCAATAAAAATCATGTCATTCGCATCCCAAAAAACAGACGTCATAACCTTGCCTGTAGATGGAATCGTTTCGCCTTCTTTGGACACGATTCTCCCATTCCAGTCCACAGCTTTGATTGTCCCTTTGGCTCAGGTGTGAAGTGGTGGACCCATGTCTTATTCATAATTATAAATTGACACAAAATTTCGGCTTTATTGCCGTGAAACATCGCCAAACACTCTACCGGAACATATTCAAGACGCTGTTTTTTGCTTCATTAAAAGCAAGCGCGGCATTCATTTTGCACACAGCTTTTTAATTTTCAAACCTTCGGTCAATATACGATGTATATCACTTTTACAAAATGTCTATCATTTCAGCTAGCTCTTACACCTTCAGTCGACGATCATCCAATACCATTTTATGGATTTTATTATCCTTTCTGGCGTTGACACCTCGACCATTACGGTGTTCGTCATAGCAGCTTGTACGGCCTCGTTTATACTCTGCTACTTAATATTTTACAGTCATAAATGAAGGAGCAGACTCTCCCAGAGTAAATTCTAGTTCGGCTTTAATGTTGGTTGGACTAAATGCAAGTTTTCAAATGAAAATATTGAATTACATAACGGTGACCAATTTCTTCCATCTTTAAAAATTCACTGAGAACGTTTACTTTTGATGGCTCAAATAAAAATACGAAATAACGTGGCGCCTTGAAACTTAAAACATACGTTTTATAAGGTTGCCACATTTCACCAAAACAATTTTTGTTTTTCAAACTACTGGCACCATCTGTCAAGTCGGCTAGCTTTGGGAAGTCCCTCCTATATGAAAAATAAACATTCAAATTGCTTATATACAAGGTAATTTTTTAAGATTTAAGTTTGGCAGCAGGTTGGCAGCACTGGTTGGTAATGGCGTCCAAACGTCATCTGTCAAAGTGAAAAGTGTACAGTGTACTCTGAAATTTCATCATGGAAAGACTAACAAACGAGCAACGATTGCAAATCGTTGAAATTTATTATCAAAATTCGTGCTCTGTGGCAAATGTGCATCGTTTGATACGACCATTTTATGGTCGTCATAATCGACCTGCTGAATCAACAATTCGTGTTGTTATTGCCAAATTTCGCACCAAATTTAATTTGTTGGACATAAAACCATCGACTCGCATGCGTAGAGTGCGTACAGAAGAAAATATTCCAGCCACAGCGACCAGTGTTAATAACGATAGTGAAATGTCAATTCGTCGCCGTTCTCAGCGATTGGGCATGTGTTTTACTCAAAAACAAGGAAAATTTTACACGTCGATTTGGGTTTGAAAGCCTATAAAATTCAACTCACGCAAGAATTGAAGCCGAATGACCTACCACAACGTCTAATTTTTTTGTAAATGGACCTTACAAAAGCTCAATGAAAATCCGCTGTTTTATCGAAAAAATGTGTTCAGCGATGAGGCTCATTTCCTGCTGAACGGATGCGTAAACAAAACTGTCGCATCTAGAGTGATGAACAGCCACATGTCATACATGAATTACCGATGCATCCCGAAAAAACGACAGTCTGGTGTGGTTTATGGACTGGTGGCATCATCGGCCCATTTTTCTTCAAAGACGACCGTGGAAGAAACGTTACCGTCAACGGCGAACGATATCGAGCCATGACAGGCGATTTTTTTTTTTTTTATCCCAATTGGCTGAGTTGAACCTGGTTGACGTGTGGTTTCATCAGGACAGTGCAACATGCCACACTGCCCGTGAAACAATGGTTATGTTGAGGGATGAATTTGGTGAGCAGCTTATCTCTCGATTTAGCCCTGTGAGTTGGCCCCTAAGATCATGCGATTTAAGACCTCTTGACTATTTCTTGTGGGGTTATGTCAAGTCATTAGTCTATGTGGACAAGCCGAACACTATTGAAGCCTTATAGGATAACATAACACGCATTATTCGTGGAATACAGGCCGAAATGCTGGGAGAAGTGACGAAAAATTGGACCTCTCGGATGGACATTTTGAGACGGAGCCGCGGACAACATTTACATGAAATTATCTTTAAAAATTAAATGGCAAAGACCAATTTATCGATTATAATAAAAAATTTTAATATATGATGCAAATTTGAATGTTTTATTCGATTAAAAAAAAGAACTACAATTAAAAAATCACCCTGGCATGGTATAGGTTCAATGGCACATATAAAAGAAAAAGTGATTTCCAAAGTCGATTTAAGCTTTGTTCGGAACATCATGTCCTAAACGAGGTAGACAGATTCAACCAATGCAATGGAAATGAGTATTAGCTACTAACTCGATTAGTACATCAAAATTATTTTTGCCAAAAAACTGCGAAATTGTGAAAATATGTTCAGACAAACTTTTATAATAAGTCTCCAGACTATTCAAAATTACTTCAGGCTTTAAAAAAAACTAATATATTTGTACAACTGGGTTTAGAATTGCTGTTTGTTTTGCAGGACAGACGACCGTATTTCAAATTTAAAAAAGAAGAGGAAAAATTGCATACAAATTTTGTTCAAAAATTCACTTTATCGGGCTCCATATATGCTCGTGAAAAAATTAAAATTAAAACTGGTGCAAAACCCTTTTTGTTAACTCAAATTAAATACGCCACATATCTTTGGTTGCATCTTTGGTGCGTATAGTAAAAATAATTTCAATATTTTTCCAATAGATGGCTTTAGTAATCTGTATCTCGTGTTGTATAAGAGCGATCTGGTTACTCTAGTTGGCGTTAGAAAGAAACGATTTCATACTCAAAAAACTATTGAGGGAGTTTTGTGATTGCTTGACTCAGAAGTATTTGAGTGCGCATCAAATATGAACACCAGCAAGAGAAAATATGCCATATTTTACAATTTTTCTTCGATAAAGGCGAAAATGCAAAATGTGTTTATGTTTCTTATGCCGTAATGGTCAATCGTGTGCCATTTCGGTTTCATAGACACCGTTTCAGTAAATTTGATGTTAAAGATGCACTACGATCTGAAAGACCAATTGTCGAAAATGTTGATTGAATAATAAAAATAATCAAGTATGACCTTTATGTAAGCACTATTTAGATTACCTGGAAGCTAAATATTGCATAAAAAACTGTTTGAAATCTTTTGAATAGGGTTGGATACAAAAATAAGCTCGATGGGTGCAACATGATTTGACGCAAAAATCCGTCATGAACCGAATTTCCATTTGCGAATTTATGCTGAATCGAAATAAATTCGTGATGACTGGTGATGAAAAATGCTTCACATATGACAACGTCCAGCGAAAACTGTTGTAGTTCAATTGCGATGAGCCGACGCAAACGGTGGCCATGCCAGCATTAAGGATCATGAAGGTTTTACTGTGCGTTTGGTGCGATTGGCAGAGAATCATCTTCTATGAGCAGCTGTTTCACAGCCAAACTCTTAATTCAGACCTATACTGTCAACAATTGGACCACCTGAAAGAAGTAATTCCCCAAATGCAGCCATCTTTGTCTGGTAGGATAAGCAGTTTGTTCCATCAAGTCCATATCAGGCCACACACATCGACATTGACTCGCCAAAGCTCAGGGAGCTAGGCCGGGGAATTTTCATGCATCCACCTTATAGTCCGGACCTGGCATCAAGTGAATACTACTTATCCCTGTTTATAGCGAATGGTTTTGTTGGTAACAAAATTCGCTTCAAGAGAATTTTGTGAAAATCGTTCGGCCCAGTTTTTTTTTCTTGCCAATAAAGACGAGGGCTTCTATAAGAGGGTCATAATGGAATTACCTTTGCTATGGGAAAAAGTTTTCGAACAAACAGTATATATTTGATCAAAATCGTATTATTCTAACTATACTAAATGAAGATTTCAGCAACTGCTACTGACCTCATGGCGAATTTCAATCTGGACGAATTTTCGGCAACCATAAAATTTTGCGCTTGTCTGTGTCTACAAGAAAATCTCCCTTTTCTACACTCAAAGTGTACTTTTGTAACAAAAAAATTCAATTTTCTAAAAGAAAATTTTATAGGAAAACTAGCTAGTTTCAATATGGGTTTACATACGATTTCATTTAGTTGTATTTAGTAGTAGAATTTAACTTAATATTTAGATTTACACAATTTACGTAATTAACTCAATTAGTTCATGTTTATAATTCAAGATAATACACATAATTCATATCTAATAATTATTAAGTATAAATGTAGTTTATACACGATCTTTTGTGTACAGAAACTTGTCTTATTTTTACTTTTGTATAAGAAAATTAAATCGTTTTCAAGAAAAGTCAAATAAAACACACATAGAACTATTATTTCGATGAAACTTTTAATTCATTATAATGCTTGGATCTTGCCATTATATACGAAATATAATTCCATTTAAATCACCGTCTCGAGATTGGTTGCAGCAGTGCATCCTTTTGAGGGGGTTTTCGAAATATACGGCCCAATGACACCTTCAGATCGTAACCAAACAGTCACTTTTTCCGGATGCAATGGCTTTTTCACAATCATTTCTCAGTTATCCGAACCCCATATCCGACAATTTTGCTTGTTGATGTAACCACCGAGTGAGAAATGAGCTGCATCGTTGAAGAAAATTTTGTTCGACGGAAAGCCCACTTTTGTAGAAAGTTCTAACTATTTTTACGCGTTCTTATGTAGTTAAACGATCCATAATCGTAAATGGCAAACTTTTCACTAAATAAATAACACTTCAGAAGACAGGTACGAGTTTTTAACAGCTGACAGGCTTGCCAGACCGGCGGTTTTAAAACCACTAAATGGATAATTCTATAAATTAGTACGACACAAAATCTTAGTTCTTGACAAGTCCACATTTGGATTTTGCCACTTTTATAGTAAGTTTTGACTATTTTTACGATACGTATTCATAAATGGCAAATCTTCCACTGAATAAATAACACTTCAGACGACAGATATTTAACAGCTGACAGCCTTGCCAGATCGGCTGTTATTATCTTTGAATTAATATTTATTTGGGATATAAGAAATTTAGCTATTTGTTTAAAATAAATTTTAGTTTTCTAATTAATAATTCTTTAGAGCAGTGAGCAAGCAAACAAAAAATTATTTTAAAAAATCTCACGATTTTTCAATTTTTTTCTTTTTAATTTCATAAATAAACCTTTTCCATACAACCATATTCGGATGATCGAATATTCACTCGAAATAAAAAATTGCTGATTCACAATCTTCACTACGGGTAATTTACTTCTGGATAGATTCCAGTTGATTCTTAAAAAAATCGTTCTCAAAATTCTGCAATTCGTACTAACAGTAAATAGAATTTTGTCGACCAGTGTTTGAACATTCGATACTAAACGCAATCGCAATCAAATCATCTATAACAAACATAATCATTAGGAAATGATTTAAATCCGTAATCAACAGTCGTTATTCGTATTGGAATTTGGTCTGGTGTTTTGTTGTTGGACACGGGGCGTGAGAACGACTTGTATGGAAGGAGTTATGTTTGTATGTGTACCTACCGCTTTTGCCAACGCCAGGCGCTCCAACGATCGCAATTTTCAATTCGGTTAAAGTGGATTTTTTACGTCTGATGCCACGTGTAGTCATATTTGGTGGCGTTTAAAGGTGGCAGCAGCAGCAGCAGCAGCAAATCTTATACAGGTAAAACAGGGCGCGAACTGACTATTCCGGCAGGTGATGTAGTCGATTTCTCAGGATGATTAAGAGAAAAACTATGGCAAAAATGTTAAGTGTTTATTTAGTTTATAGTTTATTTCTGGTTGTTTACATTTGGCTAAAGCAAACAATAAAACAACGCGCACTTTACGCAGGCAAGATTTTTATTTTGAGTTTGAATTTAAATTGGAAATTTCAATTTCAAAATTTCAATTAATCAGCACTCAATGTTAATGCCCGTTTAATTTATTTCCGTTTCGTGTTGCTTTTATAAATATCTCTTTTTTTAGGCTTTTTATTACTTAAAAAGCAAATCAATTTTGGGTTTTATTGAAATATTGAATTTGTTTTTATTCTTCATTAACACAGGCACCACTGCAAACACTCACGCATTACGAAAACATTAAAATAAATGCCAAACAGCGGGTCTTTTTTTTTTTTTTTGAAAATCTTTATCTTTTGTTGCTTTTAAAAAATTTTCAATGTCAAATAATCGTTGGAGTCCCCCACAACTGCCAAGGAAGAGGCGGGATGAGGAGGAGGAGGAGGAAAAGTAAAGCAAAGCAAAGAAGAAATGTTCAGTGTCTCAATTTTGGTTTCATAAATAAACACAGTAATGTTATTTTATAAATAAATTTCGTGTTTGATTTCAAAATTCTTGATTCTTTTTTTTTCTTTCTTTCTTTTTCTTCCTTTGCTTTCACCAAACAAAACAGATTCGTTAATTGTTTTGCCTGTTAAATATTTTCAAAAGAATTTTCAACAATTGTTTGCAAATGGCCACAGCACTTGACAAGATTTCCTAAAGACTCTTTGGTCGATTTATTTGTAATTTGATTTTTATTTTCGCTTTTTATTACTTTATTTTACTATTCACTTGCTTTGATTGATTTTCTCAAAAACTTGCAGTGTAAGTTTCTTTAGATTTTTCAATGCTATTGAATCAGTTTTGCTCTTCAGATTCTTTTCTCTAGAATCTTAATTTTTCTAAATCAATTTCAATTGTTATGAAATTTATAGCAATGTAAATTTTATGTTTTAAAATGCAATTCGTTTTTTTTTTTTCTTTAAACAAAATTTTTTAAATTTCATTCAATTCTGTAATCTGTTATTGTAAATTCCAATTGAATTTCGAGTTTTCCACCGTTTTCACTCTTTTTTTTTCCTTAAAACGTTCTGTGCATGTTTGTTCGCTTTGCAGATTTGTACTAAATCGCTACCGTTGAGATATTTTATTAAAAACATCATCCGTAAGACACAACAACAAGAACATTAATTTGTTTTTCTTATAGTTGTTGTTGTTTTCTTTACTCTTGTTCAGTTCTTGGTTTTCTTGTAGCTTTTCGGTTTGCAATACAAATATCTTATAAATAGATTTGTACGATTTGAACGATTTTTCTAAGAGCACAAAATGTCTGACCAATCCAACGATCAAATGCATTCTCAATTCAGTTCAGTTCAGTTGTTCTCTTAGTTTTCATCTCCATCAAACTACACACAACAGCGAGTGGTATAGATGGATGATAAGTATTGCAAAATCATGTGAGCGTGTAGAGTGGAAAATGAAAACAAATTTGAAAAACTATTTTACATGTTTTCGTTCACAACATTAAAAGTTTATGCAGTGTATTTTAATGTAGAAATTCACTCTCTCTCTTTCTCTCTTAAAAACACTTGTTTATATTTCCTACCTCGGGTTGCCACATGGATGCAAATCGAATAGATTAGGGATTAAAATGTGCGAAGTCAATGATTTTGCGATAGCCGAACTTTTTTGAAAACAATTAAACATTTTGCTTGAGGAAAATTAGAAAAAAATATAATTTGAATATTGTCGCACAATTTCAGGTCTTTTTTACGAAATATGGCAAATTAATTTTTTTCGATAAATTTCGTTTTTTGGAAGCATCTTAAGAACAAATGCAGCTTGAAATTAATGGGTACAAATTTTGGGTTGTTGTACTAACAATTATTATTATTACCATTTTAGTTTCATGGTAAAAACTAATGAAAAATCTAGGCGACTGCAGTTAACTAACTTTAAATTGCAGGGGAAAATTTGAATTTCGGGAAAACGATTTTTACGTAAACATGTGAAAAAAAAGTACAAGAATGAACCAACTATACAGTAATATAAAATGGTAATATAAATGGTAATTGCAATAGTAAAGAGTTTGCCACATGTCCAAAAATTATATGTCAACGACACAAAAACTAAACTAAAATAACGACTTACAAATATCGCTTAAATCAGTAAACAGAAATAAGAAAAACTGCGATTGCAGCCCACATTATTGCTACAGGACATTAACTAAACTCGGTAGAGGTACTAGTGGCAAACACTCGGGGAAAACGCTGAAAATGCTCTATATAGGTATATTGAACATGCTAGCTAAGAAGATGCTAAATTAAAAGAGTGATATCTCTTAACTACATCGTTTTTTCTTTAATACGCACAAACGAAACAATAGTTGGTAGTTCACAATGTTTGATCAAAAAAAATCATATTTACAAACTTACGAAAATCGCCACTTTTAGTGTGCAAAGTTTATTGTTACTACAGGGTTATCTATTTAGTTGTTTCTAAGACGCTAGTCTGGCAAGGCTGTCAGCTGTTAAACACCTATCGTCTGAAGTGTTGTTTATGTAGTGGAAAGTTTATCATTTAGCAAAAATGGATCGTTTAGCAACCACAGAACGCGGAAATATAGCTAAAACTTACTACAAAAGGGGTGATTTAAACGTGGGCTATTTTCATGCATCACGGGTTAATTATGGTCGTCATAATCGACATAATGAGCAGGAAATTGCCAAAGTTATAAAACAATTTGAAGAGACTTAAAGCGCTACAGATGTGGTCAGGCCTGTGCATCATAGCAATAAACGTAATGCCAGAATATCACTTCTTCTAGTGAAAATGTAGTGGACAATCCGAATTTGTCGTATCGTTCTCAGCAATTGAGCCTAGCTTACGGTTCATTATGGCGTATTTTGCATTTGCTTTTGCATCAATAGAGTCCATCCATATAGAGTCCAACTCATACAACAATTAAAGCCGGCTGATGCCGCTGATGTGCTGATTTGCTAATTTTTCGAACAAAATTTTCTTCAGCGTTGAAACTCATTTCACACGTTACGTTACATTTTACGGTGGTTACGTCAACAAACAAAATTGTCGCGGAATCCAAAAGTCATGTTATAGAGGGCGCTTAAGCAACGTTAAAATTTGATCAGTGAATACATTTTTTGTTTAAGTCTTTGTTTTCGTCTCTTTACAGAATTAACTATATAGGTATAATACTTGGGAAATTATGATGAAAAGGCTCAGCACAGAACAAAGAACCAAAGTTGTTCAATTTTACTTTGAAAGTCAGCATTCGATTATTCAGATCATATAGAAATTTCTTTTATGTTCGAAATGCTCCTAGCGCTTCAACAATTTACCGATTGGTTCAGCGTTCAAGGGGCTGTCTGTGATCTTCCGCATGCTGGAAGACCTCGTGCAATTCGAAATGAAGTGACCATTGCTCGAGTGCAAGCAAGTATTGAGGAAAACCCCGAAACTTCCACCAGACGACGTTCTCAGCAATTAGAGAGGTTTAGGCGGTCTTTGCAAAGAATTTTACATACGTTACATCTTTTTCCATACAAGATGCAATTGGTTCACGAGTTAAAACTAAATGATGCACAAGAACGCATAGTCGCCGTTAACGTTACTTATGCGCCACCCTTTAGAAAAGCCATTACATCCGGAAAAAGTAACTGTTTGCTGAGCATTATGGATGCGTCATTGGGCCGTATTTTTTCAAAAATTACGTTAGAGGAACCTCGAAAGAATCCACTGCTGCAACCAATCCAGAGGCGGTCGTTTAAATGCTTCAAGCATTATAATGAAATAAAAGTTTCATCGAAATCATAGCTTTATGTGTGTTTTATTTAACTTTACTTTTGAACTTGAACTTTATTTTTAACTTGAAATATATAACCCAGCATATGAAGTCTCAGATGATTACTTTTAATTGCTCCAAACGCAATGATAAACTTAGTATACCCCAATCTTATGGCTGTAAGTATAAAACTCAATTCTTTGTAGCTTTGTATAAATTTTCCTAAAAAAAATTTTTTTTAGGAAAATTTATACAACGTGCGTCTCTATACGCGAATTTTTAACTTCATTCCTAATTGGAGAGTAAGGTACTGAAATCACCTCTATAGATGTTGACATTGCTGCATTAAGTGTCTATTAAAAGCCAATCTAATTTATGTTCAAATAAACGAACAATGTTTGGACTTAACATTCATTGAATGGGATCTTTTCTGTGAGTTTAAATCACTAAAAATGAGGTCTTTGCTCACAGAACTTCCTCAACATATGGTTCTAATTTCCACAATATGTCGACAAATTTTTAGCTTTCGCAGAAGAACACAATTAAAGCATTAAGATACAACATTGAAATATTATTAATTTGATTACAAATAACCCTCAAATTAGACATTTATGTCGAACTCCACGGTTTGACAATCACTTAAAATGTTTTTCTAAATAAACTTGTTTATATTACATATCATCGAATGAAGGTAAGAAAACTGTTTAGCCCATTTAAAAAATTGTTGCCAACCACTCAACTTCTTAAGCTTGTCCATTTCAAAACTGGGTTCCTATCCAATAATTTCAACTATGTCAATTCTCCTTCAATATTTATCTTCTTAACAAAATGTTTGCGTTTCATTATGGCACTTTGAAAGAATTTGCTATAGAATATGAAATAATATTTGCACCATGA
The DNA here is from genome assembly GCA_019455685.1 of Philornis downsi. NCBI lineage: Eukaryota > Metazoa > Arthropoda > Insecta > Diptera > Muscidae > Philornis > Philornis downsi. Next base: position 11,569 of record JAHXMU010020086.1, read on the forward strand.
CAAAAATTCTTTGTAATTAATTAAGAGAACTAATTTTATGTTATTTTGTTAATTTGCCAATTTTACCCGTAAATTGTAATTGTTCAAAATCTGTGTTGGTTTAAAGAGTTTGCTTTGGAATCTTCTTCTTCTTCCTTTGTTTTTCTCATGGCTATCACAAGAGAACGAATGAACGATCCGCTTCTTACTTTAGCGTTCATAAATTATTTGTAAACAATTTTAGCAAATTTCTATG
>JAHXMU010020089.1:0-11199 GCA_019455685.1 Philornis downsi
TTTTTTTTTAAAACATGGGTCCGTCGAATATGGGCAACCCTGTACATAGTTATTTTAGTTACTTTCCGTTGATTTATGCACATAAACGGACTGCAGATTTTCAAGCTCTTCAAAGAGCGCAAAATAAGGCACTTAAAACAGTGTTCAATCTTCCAATTTTATATCCCACATTCACATTGTACAAGGATGTGGCGAAAACAATATTGCCGATTTATGGGCTATACAAATTTCAAATATTAGTACACATGTTCAAGTCGCTGAATAACAGAGGTTATCATACAATCCAGTTTCGAAGAAACCGCAATGTATTTAACACCAGAAATGGCTCTAATATAGTTATAGTAAAATGTAGACTGGAAACTACAAAGCAATGAATTGAGTATGCCGGATGTTCTGAATACAACCGCATTCCACAATCATTGCAAAATATATGCAGGATTGGAACGTTTAAGTCAAACCTAAAATCATATTTATTTGAAAACATAGAAATGCTTCTATTGTAATTAGCCTTCTTTTTCATACCTCCTGTTTATTGTCATGTAATTTATTTTTCTTTAAATGAATATTTCATATAATATGAATGTTTAATAGATATTGCCAATTCGCCCCAATAATGTCCAAGTGGCGCAGGGGCATAAATATTAAATGTGAAATTATTACTGAAACAAATGAATAAATACAAAAAAAAAGTTCTTGGCAATACCAGGTTAAGGTAATAATTGACATCTTATTATGTTTTTGAATCGGTTGGAAATTTTTTATTGAAGCTTGTATGACAGAATATAATTTCGAACATTTGTTGAATTTAAAAATACCGATTAAAATTAACATTAATTTTCCAACTTGTAAGTCGTTTGTGCCATTTCCACCTATTCAAGTCAGATATTTGCTTGATAGTTATTATATGTTAAAAGTAATTTTAACATTTTACAAATTTTCCGTAACGTGGCGTGGCCTTGTGGTTTAACCCAAAGCCACTTCACGGCTGCAGCAAAAGTGCTATTTTTATATCTTTTTTCGTGATAAAATATACCTGCAGCCGTCCACCACCGGTCACTCCATTTAAATACGTAAATCCTACGATGTATCATATTATATTAATATTAAGTACAAATAAATAACATATTTGCATATTAGTGTGAATTATTTAGTTCACTAAAAATTAACATTGAAAGAATTTGTTTTATTGCAACTTAAGTAAAGCAGCCGATTCGATATCATCTAATAATCAAATGTTTGTTAGCGATAGAACTGAGCTCAATTGCTGTTATTTTAGGGGATTTAAATTATACAGGGTGGGCCATAAGGGTGTTGGCGGTTTAAATATTCAATTGAAAAAAAACTACGAAACATAAAAAAAATATATTTGTATTTTTAAAAAGTAGAAGCATGGGAATTTTTAAGACTTAAAAATAATGTTGTCCAAATGGCTTCCCTCGGCTGCTTGACACTCTTGGAACCGAAGTCGCAAATTTTGGAAAACTCGTTGAAAAGTTGTTCTCGGTATTTTGTTACTTTCCTGAATAATGTTCCTCTTCAACTGCTCTAAATTGGTCGCATTATTCTCGTAGACTACCGATTTGAGGTAGCCCTATAGAAAATAATCGCATGGAGAGAGATCGAGGCTACGTGGGGGCCATTCAATATCACCCCTTTTCGAGCTTTTTCAGCAGCTCTATGGATACCCTAGCCGTATGACATGTGGCCCCATCCTGTTGAAACCACATCCTCGAGGTATTGCCTTGAAGTTCTTGCAAAGCTGGCACCAAAAAGTCTGCTAGCATGTTGCAATAACTGTTCGCTCTAACCGTCATCGCATGCCCTCTTTCGTCCTCAAAAAAGTATGGTCCAATAATACCGGTTGACGTTATCCCAGCCCACACGACAAGCTTAGGGCTGTGAAGTGGACGTTCAGGCAAGCGTCGGGTATTAGTCTCGGACCAGAACCGACAATTTTGCTTGTTCACATGGCCATTAAGGTGAAAATTGGCCTCATCACTAAAAATCACATTGTTGAAATTGTTGAACCGCTCTAGCATCAAATTGACAAAGTTAAGTCAGTTATTGGCATCATCGGGTTCTAATTCTTGGACTATCTGAATCTTATAAGTCTTCAAATGCAAATCACATTTCAAAATTCGTCGTGAAGTTGTTCTTTTGACATCCAAAGACTGACTTCTCTTACGTGTTGACTGTTGCGGATTTCGCTGAACTGAAACACGAACACGCTCCACAATGTCGGCTGATCTTGCAGAAACTGGGCGACCACGAACCGTAATTGGTACTGTTGAGCCGGTTGTTTCGAACATTCTGATCCATTTTCGTATCACATTGGTGCTTGGAACTTCACTTAAATCGTGTAAACCGTGTTCATGCCGATACAAACGTCGTGCAGTAATCACTGATTTATTGTTTTCGTAATACGCTCGGACACAAAATGCACGCTGCACTCCCGTGTACGGCTCCATGGCGAGTAAATTTCCAGGAAGCGGCGCAGCGAACAACATATCCCCCCGCCATACCGCGTCGCGCGTTACCGAGAAATTGAAGAATTAAATCGCCAACATTCATATGGCCCACCCTGTATATGCATGACAAAATCAGTCTCAGTAAAAGAGGAACTGCTGTAGTCATAAAATTACATAATTAAAACTCTTTTTTTCGTTTCATTACATAGAGAACCAATTGCTGACAGTAGACAGAATCCTTTCCCTAAAAAATGCGAAATAATACTGAATCTCGCATAAATTATACATTCCATTCCCGGGTAATAAATTCTATTTAAATTAAACAATTATAAAATTCGTAATACACCAATCGAATCCCTGAAGTTCGATAAGTGACATCATTCTTAATCCACATTCGGTAGGTCCACTACTGAGAAGAAAAGATAACTTAGTCTGCTAAGGATTCAATACATTTTCATACACAGAAGATTAGCTCCCGGCAGACAGGTGGATAGCGCTTACATGAAAATTAAACGCATTAGAATCAAAGTAATGGACAAATACGTCGCCGAATCGAAAATTAGCCGACGTAACAAAGAAGACACAGAAAAGTTGAGAAAAATTATCTATTCTTCTTAACATAGTCTTCGTTTAGCTCGATACACTTTTTCCAGACATATTCAATAGATTCTGTACCCTATTTATAGTAAAAACTGTCAGCTAAATCTGGCGTATAAGGTGCGTGATGAAGCAATTCCAACTTTAATTCATTAATTTTGGCCATAGCAATAGTGGATGTGTGAACTAGAGCATTGTCTTGATAAAATAGCATTTTCTTTTTCACAAAATGCGGCCTTTATCCATAATTTCAGCACCTAAACGCTGCAATAAATTATCGTTATATTCACCGTTGAAGGTTTTTTCTCTAAAGATAATGATATGATATGCGAGGACGGTTTGAAAAACAGTCCACCTAATAAAGACGACACAAAAAAGTTGAGAAAAATTTTCTTTATTTTTCAACATAATCTCTTTTTAGCTCGATACACTTTTTCCTGCCATATTCAAGAGCTTCTATGCCCTGTTTATACTAAGAACTATCAAACTCCATAAAATAGCAGACTCTACCTCTTAATTGTTGGTGAATATTTTGCCACCGAGCCATTTTATCAACTTTAGAAATGGAAAGTAATCTGAGAAAGCTAAATGCGGCGAATAGGCTGTGTGATGAAGCAATACAAACTTTAATTCATTAATTTTGACCATCGAAATATTGGATATGTGAACTGAATCATTATTTTGATGAAACCACATTTTCTTTTTCATCAAATGCGGTATTTTTTTCACAATTTCATCACCTAACCGCTGCAATAAATTACTATAATATTCACCGTTGATGGTTTTTTCTTTTAAAAGATAATAAATAAAAATAATCTCACGCGCATAACAAAAAAAAACAGACACCATGACATTGCCTGCAGAAGGAACCGTCTTCGCCTTCTTTGGACGCGATTCTCCCATTCCTATTCACTGCTTTGACTATGCCTTTGCCTTAAGTGTAAAGTGTTAGACTCATGTGTTATCCACGGTTATAAATCGACGCAAAAATTCGGCTTCATTGCGGTGAAACATCGCCAAATACTCTACTGAAACATCTCCAAAACGTTCTTTTTGCTCTATTGAAAACAAGCGCGGCACCCATCTTGCCCACAGCTTTCTCAGCTTTAAATCTTCGGTCAATATACAGTGTAATGCACTTTTTGAAATACCTATTCAGCCAATAACCATCCAATACCATTTTATGGGTTTTCCTAACCATGTCTGGTGTAAACACCTCAATTGGTCGACCACTATGGTGTTCTTGGTAGCTCGTACGGCCTCGTTTAAACTCTGCTACCCAATATTTTACAGTCGTAGAGGAAGGAGCAGACTCCTCCAGGGTAGAATATTGTTGGCTTTAACATTGATGGGGCTAAGACCTTTCAAATGAAAATATTGAATTACATACCGGTGACCAATTTTTCCCATGTTTACAAATTCACTGAGATCGTTTACTTTTGATGGCTCAAATAAAAATACTAAACAATGTGGCGCTTTGAAACTTAAAACCTGTTTTATAAAGTTGCTCTTATAAAGTTGCACTTTTTACCAACATAATTTTTTTCAAACTATTGACACCATCTACGCGTTAAGTTGGCTGGTTTTGGGACCGCACTCAAACTAAAAGAAGTATGGAGTGTGGAACTCCTTTAACTAGGTCGTCTTGGGAAATGAAAAAGACTAGATAATGAACCGTAAACCATAGAAAAACTTAAGAAATATTAGATTGGCTTTACTAATATTCAGAAAATGCGATACACAGGCCAACGATGTGGCAAATTAATGTGTAGTAAAAAGAAATCTATAATTTTTTCCTAAATTGTATCTCGCTTTATGTTATATTAGTTCGATCGTGTTACGATAGATGGCGTAAGAAAGATACGATTTTGCATTCAATTGTATTGTAATAAAGTGTCGTTTGAGCAGACGTCAAAGAGGGACACACCAACAAAGAGAAAATACGCCATATTTTACAATTTCTTCTCGTTAAAGACTGGTACTAAGTAGACCTTCCACAATGAAACTCCATATAAAAATGGTCGTGGAATTTGAAGCTAGATTTTTCCAGAGTACTATGTTTTTCCACGAAGAAAAATTTCTTATGTGGCAACGCCTTTTTTTTTTGTTGGTTTCTAACACTGAAGTCCACGAATGACTCCAATGCACAATTTTTTCACCCAATATGTTCGACAATACATTTATAAATTCATTTTCATTTCCAGAGCTTATTTCATTAAGCGCATAACTCTACAACTACTGAATTCTCTAAAATTACTAGAAATATAAGAAGTTTAAGGAGTTACCAGAAAAGCCGCGATTATTTGGTCCATTTTTCTCATTGCTTACAGGGAGTTGTAACTCAATATGCGTAACAAAAATATAGGCTGCTGCAAACTATCGATTAGAAATTATAGAGAAAAGATTAAATTTTCGAAAATTGACCAATTTTTGTGGAAGGTACAAGAAGGGGAGTAGCAACGCTGCCCATTTTCATAATGAGACTTCACTTTCGCAAACGCTCAGCGTGCATCCATGCAAGAGATATGAATCTGCGAATATATGAGATAAATCATTTGTGGTTTGGTCATTTGTGTAGGAGGTGTCAGAAGGGTTGTGGCAATACTGTCCATTTTTATTATGCAAATATTCAACATTCAGTGATGAATCTAGGAATATATGTACAGGCTAAATATTTGTATGGGAGGTATCAGAAAGCGTGTTGTTAGTCGGTCGTTTTCTTCAAATCTTGGAAAACTTTATAATGCAACTATAAACTATGTGGAAAGACACATCTTAACAGTTGTACAAATATATTATCGAACATGTCATGATGTACAAACATCGGCTGTTCTGATATCAGTGTTGGAAATCAATACAACAAAAGCTGGCAATGCCATTAAATTTGTTCACGAGCGAACAATGTTCTGTGAAATTTTTTCCTCGTAAAAGGGGGAAAGGGAGGCCAGGCAGCTGAAAATGTGGATAGGATCTGTGGCCCCGACTATTCAATCGCAATTTTAATTTTATCGATTTCATTCTACTGATTTTGCTGCTGAAGATGCACAACGCTGTGGGAGGCCAATTGTCGAAAATGTCGATATAATAATGGAAGCACTATTTCGATTGCTCAGTCATAAGAATGGATACACAAAGAATCTCAGCGTATGGGAGCCACACGATTAGAACGTATAAAACCCTCAGGGATTGCATTTCCATTTGCGAATCGCATCTGAATTACAACAAAATTGACCCATTTCTGAAGTGGATGGTGACTGGTAATGGAAAGTGAATTACTCACGATAACATCAAGCAAAAACTGTTGTGGTAGAATTTCGTTGAGCCGGCGCTAACGGTGCAAATTTAGAATTGACGGTTAGGAAGGCTTTTCTGCGTATTTGGTGGTATTGGCAGGGAATGTACAATGAACTGTTTTCCTACAACCAAATAATTAATTCGAATCTGTATTGTCAACGATTGAACTGTCTGAAGGAAACTATGGCCCAGAAGCGGCCAGCTTTGAGACGTATTTCGTTCCACCAAGACTACGTCAGAACAAACACAACGATAGTGACTTAACAGAAGCTTCTGGAGCTTAGTTGGTTGATTCTTATGAGTCCACCTTATAATTCAGACCTGGCAGCACGTAATTAACAGCTGTTCCTGTGTATGGCGAATGATTTGCTGGTAAAAAATTCGCCTCAAGTGAAAATCGACCGTCTCAGTTTTTCCAATAGAAACCACGGTTTCTATGAAAGGGGCATAATGGAATTCTTTACGAAATAGCAATAAGTTATTGAACAAAATGGTACATATTTGATCTCAATTGGATCGTTATAACTGTACTATATAAAGTCTGCTATGTCATGCAAAAACAACTGACAAGATTTTCAATTGCGCTATAGCAAAAAAGGCACGATTTGCAATAATAAATAGCTAGAAGTATCTGCATTTATTTACTTACTTAGATAGAGAGTAGAATATCTAGCAAAAATTATGGAGTAGATCTGCATACAAATCACCAAAGAGTTGCATAACAATGATTGCTCGTGTTACTCGTATATTTCTAACTTAAAATTTATGGATATATCGGTGAATATTTCTAATTAGCAACTACAACAGAATTTCTTTTGTCTATAAAAAGTGGAAATAAAAAGTGTTTAACCTCTAAGCGATTTCCTTCAGCTGTGTTTCCATGTGCGAATCACTCACCTCCTACTATCTTTATTGAAGCGTGATCAGCGATTAAAATCGCCACGTTATAAGCGTAGGTGACCTGCCCCCTCCAGACAGTGAAAATGTGACGAATATTGAAATAATTTGTAGCCTAATTAAAATGTCTTTTGTTGTCAATGTCAATGGGTGATGTGAGCCACGTCTCCACAGTTTAGAATCATTGAACAATCATCGCAAATTAGATCATTGGGAATTTCTCGAGCGTGCAAATTTGCTAATCTGTATCATATCAAACCAAACAAAAAAGATGCTTTAATTTCTTGTATAGCTGCCCGTTTCGACCATAAACAAATCAAGTTCAAATCATGTGTTAACCATCAAAGCAAACTATTTGTCATTGTAATTTGGCATTTAAAGTGCCAAAATAAAGAAACCTCCCAAAAATGTTGTCGATGAATATTTTGATTTATGGTTTTAATACATGACGGGTATAATATTATATTGCATTACATGGTATTCTTATACGATATTGTGGATAATCCACAAATATGGATATGCGTGTACCTGCTGTACAATTCCAATTTGTGTTCGTACGAGGGTGATCCCAAAACTAGCCGATCTGCCGTATAGATGGTGACAGTAGTTGTGCAATTATAAGTGGCAACCTTATAAAACATATATTTTAAATTGCAAGGCGCTACGCTGTTTAGTATTTTTATTTGAGCCATCAAAAGTAAACCATCTCAGTGAATTTCTAAACGTGGACAAATTGGTCACCTTTATGTAATTCAACATTTCCATTTGAAAGGTTTCTGTCCAACCAATATTAAAGCGAAACTAGATTCTACTCTGGGGGAGTCTGTTCTTTAGTTTACAATTGCAAAATATTGGGTAGCAGAGTTTAAACGCGACCGTACGAGTGGTAATAGTCGACCAACTCAGGTGTCCATGCCAAACACGGTTAAGAAAATCCACAAAATTGTATTGGATGATCGTTGACTGAAGGTGCGTGAGTTAACTGAAATGATAGGCACTTCAAAAATTGCTATACATCGTATATTGACGGAAGATTTGAAGATGAGAAAGCTGTGCGTAAGATGGGTGCCGCGCTTGCTTTCAATAGAGCAAAACCAGCGTCGTGAAAATGTTTCAATGGAGTGTTTGGCAATGTTTCACAGCAATAAAGCTAAATTTTTGCGTTGATTTATAACCATGGATGTGACATGAGTCTACCACTTCACATCTGAGACAAAGGAACAGTGGACTGGAATGGGAGAATCGTGTCCAAAGCAGGCGAAGACGGTTCCATCTTCAGGCAAGGTCATGGCGTCTGTCTTTTTTGGAATGCACATGAGATTATTTTTATTTCTTTTAAAAGGAAAAACCATCAACGGTGAATATTATGGTAATTTATTGCAGCGTTTAGGTGATGAAATTGTGGAAAAAGGCCACATTTGGCGAAGAAGAATCTGTTGTTCCATCAAGACAATGCTCCAGTTCACATATCCACTATTATGATGACCAAAATTAATTGATTAAAATTCAAATTGCTGCATAACTCAGGTTATTCGCCACATTTAGCTTCCTCGAAATATTTTCTATTTCCAAACTTGAAAAAATGCCTCGGTGGTAAAAGATTTGCCAACAATTAAGGAGTTTGACAGTTCTTACTATAAATAGGGTATTGAATCTATTGAATATCGCTGAAAAAAGTGTATCGGAGCTAAAAAAGATTATGTTGAAAAGTAAAGCAAGTTTTTCCTAACTTTTTTCTGTCTTCTTTATTAGGTCGGCTAGTTTTTGGACCACCCTCGCATATCTCAAAAATAGTACATAGAGCTTGCATGCGTTAGTCATAAAAGCTATGAAAGTACAATTCCAGGAACAATAGATAAAATAGTTATCCAAAATAAGATACAGCAGTGGCGACTTGAAGAAATAATAATGATATTTGGAATCTGAACAAACATCTTGTTTTTCTAAAGTGATGTTAATATAACCAGTTACATATGTTGGTACAAACAAACATACATACCGTAGATACCGTAGTAGGTAAGTAATAAAATACAACTTTGTGGTCATAAATTGTATACTCAAATTAACATGTCAGGTTGAATTAGTCAACCATATATGACTAAACCATTTTAAATTGAATTCAGGAATGAATTCAATTCATATTGGATATTATTACAAATATTCAAATAATACAACATGTTCTTCATTCCGTTTGTAGCAATTAGAAATACTCATCAGCGACTTCATAAATTATATCTGTGGTCACAAGAAAAAAAAACGACTTAAGTAGAGGTAGGAAAAATGATTCGTTTATTATTCGTTATTATAACTGTAATTATTCTGATGCATATTTATGTCTAAATCCCATTGCAAAATCCGGCGTAGTTCACAAGTTATAACGTTTTTTTTTTTAAACAGAGATTCCTGATAAATTACGCAGTATCTCTAATTATTATTGTTTATTTTTTGCATAGATAGCTCGATTTCAAAATTTCTTATCCCTTCCAAAGTTATAACAGATTTCCATAGCAGCGATGTTTTGAGAAACGCTTAATAACTTAAAACGAAAAAATTGTAGTTAAGTCGTTTTTCCTTGTAAGCACAAATATTATTCGTACAATATTTCAGTTATTTTGGGCTGGCAAAAAAAGAACAGTTCGAAAAGAAGAGTTGCACCACCCATTTCTTTTTAGAACATATTAACTTCTATACCAGTAGCGATAAATCTCATAGTTATATCTCTTGTACTTCACGAGATATGGACGCTGAAAATGTTAAGGTGTGTGGACGATGCAATGCCGTTTCTCCCAATTTAAATCTAATATATTAGCTGACATTTACGTGATCGATTACAAAACACTGTTAAATTTTTTTGACGATCGTTCAGTTGCTTTAGCCGCTACAACAATGATATGGCACACTTTTTGCTTGGACATACTCCATTTTATGTCAAATGTCATCGCTATGTCTCCAGCATCCCAATTAATACAGTCGTTTAAAAGTGAAAGTTGTGTGGGTGTTGGCACGCCTCTTTGTCCAACCAATACCTAATTTATCCTTTACGTAGCGATATGAATGGGATATGGGAGAGTTTCTGACATTCAGTGAGTTTACCTGTTTTTAGACTCTCCTGTTTTTAGACTCTCTCTCTCTCTCACCTGACCTACAGTTTAACGACGATTCCGAATATTAAAGTTTGAGAAGTATTTAAAAGTCTTGCCGATTACTCGACTGTTTGAAGTGAAGTGTAGACGCATAGAGGTGACTGCTGCTTAACTAATCATAGGTAGCTGTATGCGGGATTGAACCCGGGATCATGCGAACGGTAGTCCCGTATACTAACCACGGCCACGGTTATATGGGGTCGACCGCAATATAATAAACACTGAATGAAAATCGGTCCAATGATTTAGACGACTGTTGGAAACATTTAAAGATGCTAACATTCAATTTCATATATAATATTTAGATATACTCGTATAGATAGATAGAGTAGGAGATATATATATATATATATATAGATGTACATTTGACCTATTTAATTTTCAAGTTTTGTTAATTGCAAAAGAGTCAAGAACCAGTATAAAAATGTCAGTTGATCTGACATGAACATACCTTCACCTAATGCCTTTTGCTTTTAAGGCAGAAGAGTGAGGGATGCCAGATGGGGCGTGGTATATCTTCAGGGTTTTGTCAAAAAAACACAGTAAAATAAGCAAAATTATAACGTTCTGAAATCATCTGCTTGAAAAACTAGAGAGACTATTTATTTTCGCTAATCCGTCCAATTTGTATATCTAGTGTTCTTAGAGGCGAGGTTGCTCATAAATCCGAGCTCTTTTATGACCCCGTGAACGTTTGAGACTGATTTTTTGATTATTTCAGCTATTACAATACTATTTGACTACAGGGTTGCACATATTCAACGGACCCATCTGGCAACGCCATAACTTTTGACAGAGAT
>JAHXMU010020094.1:0-19810 GCA_019455685.1 Philornis downsi
TGCTTTTGGTTAGTTGGATGGTTGATTGCGGCTGGCTGGTTGGTGCCATCAGTTGCTTCCATTTACGGCTGTCGTTATTGCTGTTTAGCGTTTGTTCGTAGGGAGCTGAAACTAGTCAAAACAATTTCTGATTCGTTAAATGACAGTAATTAGACTGTAAAATCATACTATGTATGGGCAATGTGACCAAAACTGTGAAACAGAACTTACAAATCATATTAATAACCATAAAAAATGTTATATTAGTTTGTATGGAGTAAGATGAGTCCATTGTATGTTGCCCCATCTACCACTTCATCACTTCGAAAATTTACCCATTCAAATATCATGAGTAATTTACTTATTACTGCCTCTCCCAAACGGTCGAAGAATAGGCCTCCATCAAGACTTAGATGCGTACAAACAAGAGATTTTCAAGTGTATAAAACTGGGGTAGAGAGAGACAAGTATAGGTAGTTTACCAGTACCCAGGGGAAACGACTGAGTCTAGAATTATGAAATTATGAGTGGATATTGATATGTCAGTGTAGGGGAGGAATACAAAGAGATTTTTTCAAATGAGTGAACGGCAACAAATATGGTGCCATGGCTTAAAACAAATGACGGAATCTAAAATCACAAAATACACGACGTGTGATCAATTTACGGAATGGCCGTGGCATGGCAACACCCTCTAGAAGCAACAGCTGAAGTTGTAATCGTTAAATGCGATGTTATTTCCTTATTGATGAGAAGGGCTTATGAGAAACTGGTACCATTGGAAGGTGACCGATATTGGCATGATGGTTACTGTACTCGACTATCGTTCGCATGATCGCGGGTTCAACCCCGCATACACTCATCTATCACCCCGATGTGTCTGATGTAAACGTCGAATAGTCAAAAAGTCTCGCAAATGCATCTTAAACAGTGATGTTCGAAATCGTCTCTCAACTGTAGGTCACGTTGAGTGAGTCTAAAAGCAGAAGGCGTGCAAGCACACTGAATGTGAGTAGTTTTACTATACCTTACTAGCCGACCCGGCAAACGTTGCTTTGCCTTCAAATTTTATTTTTATTGGAAATGTTTCAATGTTAAACAAAATTCTGTTTAAATACCGTTAGCAGGAGCAGAAAAAATTGCTTTTTAATTTGTGGTTTGTATAGGAGGTACCATTCCCCATTGTCCAATCCCGCCCATATTTGCAGCAGCACTTAAGATATATACACCAAACCGATGTACCAAATTTTGTTCAAATACCGTAAACAGGAGCAGAAATATTGGATATTTAATTTATGGTTTGTATGGGAGGTACCACGCCCCATTGTCCAATCCCGCCCATATTTGCAGTAGCACTTAAGATATGTACACCAAACCTACGCACCAAATTTTGTTCAAATACCGTAAGTAGGAGCAGAAATAATTGATTTTTAATTTTTTGTTTGTATGGGGGTGCCACGCCCCTTTGTCCAATTGGACCGAATTGTAAATCTAAACCATCCCGGGCACCACCCAGACGCATATACAAAAATTTATGCAAAGCGGTCCAGCCGTTCTGGAGTTTTAAGCATCGGAACAAACCACGATTCATTTTTATATATATAGATTTGTTTACAATTAAGAATTACAAAAATATTTTAATCTATTATATAATTTTCCTATACTTTAATAATAATTAATTTTTCTCTCATAAAACTCGCGTGGTTTCCGCGTGGAAGAAAAGCATTCAATTCGATTTTTTACTTCCTCGTCGTTATGGAAATTCAAATCCTTCAATTGGTTGCTCAGACTGCGAAATAGGTGATAGTCGGACAGGACGAGGTCTGGAGAGTACGGTGGATGAGATAAATCTTCCCACTCAAGCTCTGACAGTTTCTGACGGGCCCGCAAAGCATTGTCAGGCTTCAGTGGGATAGCTACATACCCACACATCGAGATTGCTCCGAGCTCTTTTATGACCCCGTGAACGTGAACTGATTTTTTTGATTATTTCAGCTATTTCCCTAACTGTTACACGCCGATTATCATTAAATCTCTCACCTCCTCGAACCAATTTCTTTTGGTGGCCCTGATCTGGCAAATTCTTTCATTTGGTCCGTTTTCTTCATAAACAGACTTTATTTTTCGAATGGCTTCAGGCCTAAAATGCTCTTTTTCGTTCATCTTCTCCACATTTAAAAATCACGGCTAGAATGATAACACATGTAAACAGTAGTAAACAGTTTAGAGAAGGGGTGAGAGGAAGTTATGATAGTGTTTGAAGGAATTCTATGTCACGCATGGTGAACTAACGAATTAACCAAACGAACTTTCCGAACACCAACAATACAAGCTTTATTACAAAGTCAATATGTACTTCATATTCAAAAAATGTAAATTTAACTACGTCTTGATGGCAACCATTCGAAAGTAAACGTACCAGTTATACAGGCTAGGCCATAAGGGTGTTGGCGGTTTAAATCTTCAATTTCTCGGCAACGCGTGGCGCGGGGTGGCGGGGGGATATGTTGTTCGCCGCGCCGCTTCCTGGAAATTTAGTCGCCATGGAGCCGTAAACGGGAGTGCAGCTTGCATTTTGTGTCCGAGCGTATTACGAAAACAATAAATCGGTGATTACTGCACGACGTTTGTATCGGCATGAACACGGTTTACACGATTTAAGTGAAGTTCCAAGCGCCAATGTGATACGAAAATGGATCAAAATGTTCGAAACAACCGGCTCAACAGTACCAATTACGGTTCGTGGTCGCCCAGTTTCTGCAAGATCAGCCGACATTGTGGAAAACTCATTTCGAAAAGGGGGATATTGAATGGCCCCCACGTAGCCCGGATCTCTCTCCATGCAATTATTTTCTATGGATATTTTCTATAATCCGACCAATTTAGAACCGTTGAAGAGTTTTCCAAATTCGCGACTTCGGTTCCAAGAGTGTCAAGCAGCCGAGGGAAGCCATTTGGACAACATTATTTTTAAGTCTTAAAAATTCCCAAGCTTCTACTTTTTAAAAATACAATTATATTTTTTTATGTTTCGTAGTTTTTTTTTTAATTAAATATTTAGACAGCCAACACCCTTATGGCCCACCCTGTATTAAGTATATCCGTGAATAAGAATAATACCTTTCGTACATATTCGCTGTGAATTAATACATAATAGAAGATCCATTCTCTTTCATTTAATCAAAACAAAGTAGTATACCTTCCCGACGGGCACCCTGTACATAAAGGTAAGCAGTGCATTAGTGAGCTTTTGGATTTCTTAGTACAAAGGACGACATCTTAGACACTTCATGCAAAACAATTTCTCTGTAGATAAAAATGTTTTCGTAGACACTTTCAACATAGAAATAGGAAAGTGTTCGTGATAGTTTCTTCAAAATAATTTTCATTAGCATTTTTAATGTAGAACGTAATGTGATATAAACACGTTAAATGTAAGGAGCGCCTTTGAAGAAACCTTTTATGTCTATAAATTATCTGTAAAAATACTTTATAGACACTTTTCATATTCGTACATTACTCGAAGATAAAGTATTTTCCAATACACTTTTTATAAGGAAATGTTTGCAGACATTTTTGATATTTATACAAAAAATATATTTTCCTGAATAGGAATGTCAGCAAGCATTTTTCCCATACAAACTGTTTCTTGAAAAAAAATTTATTTTGTGGTATTTATTAAAAGAAGATATAGAATATTAAACTATTATCTGAAAGTATACTAAACTATTATTTATCTTTTAATTGCCATATCATTAGTAATTATAAATAAAAATTTTGAAAATTTGAAATTTCGCTGTTAACATAGCAAAAATAAATTTTTATGTTACTGTTAATGCGGGGGGTTGATCGGACAGTGTTTTCGTTATATGTGAAAGAGAATGAGAAAAACGGGTGGTTAGAGAGTGTATAATCCAATGAATTTTATATATTAGCAAGGTTTTACCTTATATTTCTGGGGTTCACAAAATGGAGATTATTTTACCAAGCAGGGACTTTAAACGTTCAAATAAGTAGTTTATATATCGAGTGTAAAATGAGTACTGATACATGGGCGATTGCTAGCTGAGAGTTAGAATACCGCTTTATTACACTGCTAGAACGGTGGAGTGAAGGCTCTTTCCTTAGCTGTGGTGTACTTACAAATTAAAACATACAACTATCAGGGTAAGGAAAACTTGTGCACGTAAACAGTTACATTTAATACATTCAATATTTAACACATTTTTACATTTTAATATGTTCAAAATTCGTTTTAGGTAATTTTTCGAACTCAGAAGTTACCTAAAGTTATTAGTAAAATTGTTAAAAACCTATTTTGCACTTAGATGAAATTACATCATAACACAAGGTGGAGCACAAATCGTGCTACTGTGCAACAGTAACTGCCAATGAAGTCGAGTCAAGTCAAGATATTGAATAAGTTTCTTTTTTTTTTACCCGCAACCGTGCCGCATACGTATTCGTATTTTGTTCCAGCATGATGGAACAAATACTCACAAATCCAGACTGGTTATGAAGGACCTTTCCAAACAAATTAATATTCAGAAACTACACTTCCTGCTGGCTTCCAAAGTCACTTGACCAGACTGCACTTGACTTTTTTTTATGGGGTTATGTCAAGCAAGAGGTGTACAAAGCAAAACCAAAGAATTTGACTGAATTGAAGCAGTCCATTACAACAATAATTGAGGGGATCCCGGCTTAAACTTCAGGTCACAGTCAGAAGAATGAGTTTAAAATATAGGATGATTTCTTAAAATTCAAGTTTGTCAGGTTGGCAGCACTGGTTGGTAATGGTGTCCAAACGTCATCTGTCAAAGTGAAAAGTGTACAGTATACTCTGCCATTTCATCATGGAAAGACTAACAAATTAGCAACGATTGCAAATCGTTGAAATTTATTATCAAAATTCGTGCTCTGTGATAAATGTGCATTGTTCGATACGACCATTTTATGGTCGTTATAATCGATCTGCTGAATCAACAATTAGTGCTGTTATCTCCAAATTTCACACAAAACCATCGACTCGCATGTGTAGGGTGCGTAGCGAAGAAAATATTGCAGCCGTAGCGACCAGTGTTAATGACGATCGTGAAATGTAAATTCGTCGCCGTTCTCAGCAATTGGGCATATGTTACTCAACCACAAGGAATTTTTTTTTTTTTTTGCCCCAATCGGCTGCGTTGAACTTGGTTGACATGTGGTTTCATCAGGACGGTGCAACATGCCACACTGCTCGTGAAACAATGGATATTCATCCCTCAAAAATTTGGCCCCAAGATCTTGCGATTTAACGCCTCCTGATTATTTCTTGTGAGGTTATGTCGAGTCGTTAGACTATGTGGACAAGCCGCAAATTTAAGTGCTTTATTACATTTTTAAAAAATCACCCTATATCTTTTGACAAAATTTGTTTCATATATTTGAAATTGATTGAGCGATGCCCGTCTTTCCGGCTAACTGCCTTTATGGCTGGACAGAAGCGATCGCCATTGTAAATATGGAAGTTCTTAAAATTTGGTACAACATAACAGTTTATGATATTGCAGCTGGAGATTGTGAATGTACTGTTTCCATTCATCCTTTCTAGTAACTCTCACAAATATTTTCGAAAATTTACTTTCTTTCCAGTAAACTCAATTGTTTTCTAGTACCATCCATCCAAATTACAATTGTTTTTGGCTTTATATGTTTATATCAGATGTTTTTAGCTTTATATCTTTTAAGCATTTGAATCGTGACTCAATGTTAAGGACATGATTAAACATATCAAGCATAACAACAGCTTAATTTGTACGAAGTATTTTCTGGTGATTTTTAGCAAAATTGCATAACATCCTTTGGTTTAACGGGTTTGCACTAGAAATTCTAGTAATAACATGGTCATTACAGTCAAATACTCAACTTTTTCAGAAATCTGTTTTTGGTGCAGTCGACAAATAATAAATCAAGTAAATCGTTGCTTTCGAGTTTTCCCTGTGGAGCGAAGTTAAAAGGTACAAATTCTCATATTTCTTAGGAAAACCAGTTCTATTACGAAAAATTGTTTGTTAGCACCTATTGACAATGTGTTACTAGCTCATCTACATAAAAAAAAGATTTTTTGAAATGCCTTAAGGATGACACCAACCATTTCTTTCACATGAAACTCCATATAAAAAAATGGTCGTGAAATTTGGAGCTACCTATTTTCACCAGACACGAGGGAACATTGCTCGTCGAAATTCGAAATTTACCTGTCAAAAGGTTTTCTATACTGGAAGCTAAATAACTTATGTTTCAGCATTATATTTTCGATAGTAGACTTGTAAACTTGTGAAATGAAATTGTAATCTTCTGAGACAAAATTTTACAATTTTACAAAATATTTTGTGTACATATTATGGCAATGCTCATTAATTTCTTCAAACAAATAATGTCCCGTGGTTTTGCTTCCCCCTTAAAACAACATGGTACATTCATCTAATAAGATGTATGCCCAATTTTTCAAACAATACCGTCTTGATCCTGAAAAGATCCTTTTCTGATTGGTCATTTAAATAATAGTTATAATTTTTATAGTACGGTATGAAATTTTAATTCATTTTATTGTTGTTTTAATCCACAACTAAGTAATTTTTATCTAATCTAAGTTATTGATTAGATGTTTTACTATGTGGTGCTACCGACACGCAAAGAACACGGTGAAAGTTAAAGAATTGGACTATGAAAAAATAAATCACTTCTGTTCAATATCTCGACATCATCATCCTCTGGACATCAATGATTTAACTATGTCCACCAAGTCAGTGCAATAAGACACGCTGCTGAAATAAGCAAATGGCTATCCCTCGTGAAGCCTCATGTGAAACTTGTACGCGAATGCTGGCACGGGACCCGGTATCACTTTTGCAGCCAGGTAGAATTTATAGGCAAAAACAGCTCCCTAAATTAGTGCGATAAATGAAAAAATTGCAATAACATTTTGACATTTTTTTCTTCATGATGTTTTACCATATATGGACAGCAATTAAAACTTTCATCAACATGGCGCAGAAGATCTCGATTTACCCGACTTACACATTTAGTAAGAAGGGCCTGTAGATGTTGGCATCATTGCGTACAAAATTAACCTGGCATTTTCCAAAATACTAGATGGTTCATATAGTTTATAAAATGTGAATGTGTAGTAACCTACGGACATATTATGCAAAATATCTCTACCATAAGTTTTCATGAAAGCCACAGTCTCATAATGACGATAGCTTTAAGACCGAACGTAGTATTAGCTAAGTATGGCGGACTTGCATTACACCCTATTTTTGTAGTTTTAAAGTGCACCTCCGCTGGGATGCGGCAACAGTAAGTAATGAAATATTAAGAAATGTATGCGAATGAAATACTGCATGTCAATTAAATGTTTTCTCAAGATTATTGAAATTTTCCTTGGGTATGACTTTTTTGGACTCACAATGACAATTAAATAGAAGAAAATAAGAATACCGTGCTTCAGATACATTTCACAAAACCGCGACTAACGCAAAACGTGTCGATAAGTATATACTGCAAGGGTTAATGGTTATCCAAATTGTCATTTTAAATTTGAATGTTCTGCCATTTCAATTTCATACAATTTCAATTTAAATAGCTTAAAAAGAAAACATTTTTGTTTTATACCGATTAATTAGTTTGTAATGAACGGGAGCGACGTTGCGCACAATTTTTGCACCATTGCCAATCTTGGCTGAAGCCGAGATGACGTATAGATGGTGAAAAGTGGCAATCTTATAAAACATATGTTTTAAGTTTCAAGGCGTCACGTTGATCAGTATTTTTATTAAAGCCATCAAGAGTAAACGAACTCAGTGAATTTGCAAACATGGGAAAAATTGGTCACAGTTATGTAATTCAAAATTTTCATTTCAAAGTTCTGAGTCCAGCCTATATTCAAGCCGTGGTTGATTATACCCTGGTGTAGTCTGCTCCTTCATTTACGACTGTGAAATATTGAGTAGCAGTGTTTAAACGAGGCCGTACCAGCTGCCAAGACGAACAGCATAGTGGTCGACCAATGTTTACGTCAGACACGGTTAAGAAAATCTACAAAATGTTATGGGATTATCACCGGCTAAAGGTGAAAAGATAGGCATTACAAAAAGTGTTATACATCGTATATAGACCGAAGATTTGAGGATGAGAAAGTTGTACGCCTTTGCTTTCAATAGAGCAAAAACCGCATCGTGAAGATGTTTTAGTAGAGTATTTGGCGATGTTTCACCGCAATAAAGCCGAATGTTTGCCTCGATTCATAACCATGGACAAGGGCCCACCACTTCACACCTGAGACAAAGGAACGGTCAAGGCAGTGGACTGTAATGAAAGAATGGTGTTCTAAAAAGGCGAAGATTCCATCAGCAGGAAAGCTCATGGCATCTATTTTTTTAAAATTTGCATGGGAATATTGTTGTTGACTATCTTCAAAGACCCTCATTCATCAACTATCAATGACGAATATTATGCGTTGAGGTGATGTCATTTTGAAAAAAGTCTGCAATTAGCGAAAAAATAAATTGTTGTTTCATCACGACAGTGCTCTAGTGCACACAAAAATGGCCAAAATTAATGAAATAAAGTTTGAATTGCTCCATCATGCACCTTATTCGCCAGAGTTAGCTCACTTAGATTATTTTCTATTTCTAAATTTGAAAAAACTTCACGATGGTGAAAGATGGCATTTTTAAGGAGCTTGATAGTTCTTACTATACTTACTACTTACTTATTATGGTAAAAGATTTACCAATAACGAAAAGGTGAAGTGTGCGATTGACGGCAATTTTAAGGGGCTTGACAATTATTACTATAAACAGAGTATAGAAGCTATTGAATATCGCTAGAAAAAGTATATCGAGCTAAAAGGAGATTGTCTTGAAAAATTAAGAAAATTTTTCTCAACTTTTTTGTGTCTTCTTTGTTAGATCGGCTAGTTTTTAGACCGCCTTCGTACCTAAGTCAGTTCGTTCCACTGAACGAACTC
Source organism: Philornis downsi (assembly GCA_019455685.1). Taxonomy (NCBI): domain Eukaryota; kingdom Metazoa; phylum Arthropoda; class Insecta; order Diptera; family Muscidae; genus Philornis; species Philornis downsi. The sequence continues at coordinate 8,996 of JAHXMU010020094.1, forward strand.
CGTCCATTTTAGTAGGAATTTATAATCCAACATATAGTGAACAATTATTAATTAAGAATAAATAAAATATAAATAAATTAGTGATTAAAAATAGACTAAATATTGACATCCAATGAGCGGATTTTCAATTTCACTTAATTTCAAATAGTTTTATGTAAAGTGCGTTCCAACAAGAACGCAAGATTTAAATTTTAAATAAAACACAGATATTTAAAAAAAATCGTGAAACTATTATATCGTAAAGTAGACAGAATGAGGTTATGTATGGAACAACACATCGAGCAGATGGTCGGTTGAGCTGTTATGGTGATTGCTTTAATGTGTGGCACGGAATGTTTTTTCAGGGATTGAAATTCCTCGTCTGGAAGAGGGTAAGCATCACAAATGCCCCTGTGCAGTATTCATCGCATAATACATGAAAGCGCACATGAAATAAACCAATTAATGTTTGGTACAAACTGACACAACTGGACAATTGGCCAGGATTTCTTTAAATCAAAGCGCATTTTTGTTCAAATTGTCCTCTGTCGTTAGCGTGCAGAGAGTAAGAGCAACTTTTTGTAATCGTGTTTTTGTAAAAAATGTTGCTTGAATAAAACAACCAACTTGATTTCGGAAGAATTTAAGTTCTCGACGAAAATAAAGGAAATAGTTATAATATCAATAACAAACATACAATTCTATCTGCAACATTTTATCTAAAATAATTAATATACTCGTATAATTGAGCTTATGACACAAATTGGCATCATTTCTGGTAGTTTTTAGCTTGGACGACATTTGTAGCGGGAAATAATCTCCTGTTTACGTTTTCAAAAAACAGTCGAGACTGTCAATACGATGTCGTTTTTGCCCTGCGTGCTTTTCAAGAGGAAAAAAATCCACTTGACTTTGTTCGCTTGAGAAAAAAATTTGGAATCTTGGTTTCCAACACCGAAATCGGAACAACTTACTTTGTGACATCATAATACGTTTGATAACATATTTGCAAAATTGTAAAATTGTGTCTTTTTTTATTACTATTTTATTTCGCAACTTCATGTAAATAAATAAATAAATAAAATAGAAGTCGACGATAAATAAAAAGTCGACATCATGCCCGTCAGAAAATACCATGGAGAGTGCAAGGAAGTATTCTAATGATATCTATTACAGCTACGACATAGATTATAAAGCCGCCTTCGTTAGTTCAATACTTCGAATGTAAAACTAAGCCATGGCTGAGGCTTCAGTAAAGATAATCAAAAATCATATTTGTAATAAAAGGGGAATTGGGTTGAGTGACAGCCTATCATATGGCCTCTTCAACATACTTCCAGAGATAATGTGATTGTATATTGCGGTAAAACGACTGGTAGCATCTTCGGTAACAGAAAACAATTATGTGATATTACTGCAGTCATCTCAAGTATTAATGCATTATTGAGCATTTGTGATGCTAAAATGTAAATAATTGCGACATCAGTTTTAGAAACAAACAAGAGAAGTCTGCCGTTACCACTTAAAACAAATTTTCTCATGAAAAAACATTGTACTGTCTGAGGGAAAAATTAGTTTCAAATTTCACTATCATTTCATCATAAAACCAAAATTAAAGAAGAAAACGCAAGCCAGACAGCTGAAAATGAGTTTAATGTTTATGCCCCTGATACTGTAACAGCCAATCATGCGCAATTACAGTTTCATCGTTGCCATTTATCCGATTAAATTCGGTTGTAAAGTTGTACCATGCTCTGGAAGGTGATTTGTCAAAAACGCCAGGTCATACATATCGTACTGTCTTATCAGAAGATCCGGGAGTTTGATCGGGAGGTTCTTATGCATTCACCTTATAGTCTGGACCTGATAGTAAGTGGTTAATGCCTGTTCCTGTCAATGGCAAATGATTTTTCGGGTGAGAAATTCGCCTCAAGAGAAACTCGAGAAAATCGATAATGCCAGTTTTGCCAATAGCACGTAATGGAAATAATTACAAAATGCCATCAAATTATAGAACAAAATGATCGGATTTTCTAAATATGCCAAATAAAGCTTTCAATGTCATTATGTACTTATTGCACTTTTATACGCTTTATGTGATCTCAGGTGAGTATTCCTGGCAGTTACAAGTGGAAAGACAAAATGAGGATGGGCACAAACATAAGTTTCTAAAATTATTTGAACGCGTTTCCTTATTGGTGAGGCAACTTTGCAGTGTCTTTCTTTATTGTAATTTAATTTGAATTTTAATCCATAACTAGTTTTTATATTGTCGATAATTTAATTGAACTTTTTGGGTGGCATTTATTTCCTCTCTAGTACCGCCGACATACCAAGAACATAGTGAAATATGAAGAACAAGCTGCGAAAAACAATTTTTTTTTTCAATATCAGTCGCTGGACAAGGGGTTTCTTGTTTCCACCAAGTCCATGTAATAAAATACTCTTCCAAAGTAAGAAAATTGTACGTGAAACTTGTATGCTAGTGCTGGGATTGGAAACAGTATCATTTTTGAATACAAGTAAAGTTTGTCAGCAAATTCCTCCCTCTAAATTAGTACGACAAAAGGAAAAATTATATATTCCGATGTTGTATATTTTGAATGTGGAATGTAGATGTTGGCATCGTTGCGTACATACGCTGCCAGATTTTGCAAAATACTGGATGGTTTATATAGTTTATATTACGAAAAACCTCTCTGACAAACGTTTTCATGAAGGCCACAGTTTTATAACGATTAATGGCTTTAACGCTCTATATAATATGGACTAAATACATCAAACTGTTATCATATTCTATTTCCGTAGTTTTGAGGAACACCTCCGCTAGTGTAAAATGTCAGTCGTTTGTTTTTTCGTAATGCTTTAAACCTACGACATCACTCAGATAGAAGAAAAAAAAGAATGACGTTTTTCAGATATATTTTCTTCAAACATAATTTAACTCAAATATGGCAATGAAACTATAAAAGAGCTATAAACAGCTATGATGTCTACAATCTACTTAAAAAATGTCTAAATACTCCGTTATGGCTAACTGTATTAGGTGCGCAACTAAGTTCCCGCTGTTTGCCAATAGATGGCGCCAGCTGTAAGTGTTGTCTGCCATAACCAAAACGTCGTGAACTAAGCGTAGGCACATGATAAACATACCGCCTCAACACTATATTGATTTTCTTTTGACGTCGTGTTCTTTCGGTTGTGTGAATATGGATATGTATGATTTTGTGCCAAATAATCGTCATATTCGGGAAGAATTGATTTTCTTCTTTCAATTGAAGTAAACGGCAGCTGAAGCTTCAAAACGTTTACGGAGGTGCTGCTTTAAGTGAAGCACCGTGTCGAGATTTGTTCCGTCGTTTTAAAGGCAGTGACAAAAAACCTTCGAAGACACTGAATTGACGTTATTGTTCAATGCGGTTCGTGTCAAATGCAAATTGAGCTTGCTTCAGTATTAGAAGTTACCCGCCAAGCCATTTCCATGCGATTGCATGCTTTGGAAATGATTCCAAAGCAAGGAACTTGGGTTCCTCATGGGTTCAAGCCAAAGGACGTTGAGCCTCGTTTCTCCGCCTGTGAAGAACTGTTACAAAAAAAGAATGGTTTTCTTCATCCTATTGTAACGGACTATGAAAAATGGATTCACAATACCAATTCAAAGAAAAGAAAGTCATGGGGGTTGCCCGGATAAGCTTTTACGTCGTCGCTTTGACCGAATATTCATCGCAGCATGCTCTGTATTTGATGGCACCAGATATGTGTTATTTATTACAAGCTATTGAAACCAAGTGAAACCATTATTGGGGATCGGCATATATTTCAGTTAACGCGATTGAGCCGAGCTCTGCGCGAGAAATGGCCACAATATGCCGAGAGTTACGAAAAGTAATTCTGCAGCATGACAAAGCACGGCCTCACGAGGCCAAGCCCATTAACGCCTACTTGGAAACGCTGAAATGGAAGTCTTACCCCATCTACCATATTCTCAAGTTATTGTGCCGTCCGATTATCATTCATTCCGTTCGATGGCACACGAAAAAAAAGATGGGAAAAAGTAGTAGCTAGCTATAGGTAACGATGCACTTGTAAATATGCTTTCATAATAAAGTAGAATTTTTATACAAAAAAAACAAAAAATAGCGAGAAATTAGTTGCGCACCTAATGCATGACAACATATAAAGGTTAGTTCTGTTGTAATCAATTTATAGTAAACATATGCAATGAGGCGTACAGAATTCGAATTAGCTACCTTTTAAGATCCTTGAATACAGTAAAGCTTATTTGTACGCTACGCCATTGTTTATACAGGGTGGCGCTATAGAACGTGCATATTTAAAAAATAGATTAAAAAATAAATACAAAAGGTATGGTTAAAATAAATCTAAGGCATTGTAGAGTAATAAATGGAGTTTATTTTTTAAAAAATAACATCTTCTAAATGGTATCCCTCTCTACGACGGCACTCCTCTAACTGCAAACGAAAATTATTGAAAACTATCTTCAGTAATACTGGTGTTTCTTGGATTATTACTGTAGACTTTGTGTTTGAGGTATCCCCACAAAAAAAGTCAAGAGGCGTCAAGTCTGGACTACGTGGGGGCCATGGGATATCACCTCTTTTCGAAATCAGTCTGCCTGGGAACATCTGCTTCACCACCGCCATGGAGTCATTTGATGTGTGACAGGTAGCTCCATTTTGTTGGAACCAAGTTCTGGAATTCACTATTCTTGAACTTTAAATTTCTGGAGCCAAAAATCCGTCCAACATCTCAACATAGCGTTCCGTATTAACCGCTACGTTTTGGCCCCGCGCATTTTCGAAGAAAAAAGGACCAATTATTCCTCTGCCAGAGATTGCTGCCCATACTGTGACTTTAGGACTATGCATGGTTTGGTTTCTGGTGTTTGATTTTGGGATTTTCACTGTTCCAGTAACAACAATTTTGACGGTTTACGAACCCATACATAAGGAAATGCACCTCGTCAGAGAAAATGATATTGTCAAAATTGGAAAATCGATTAAGCATTTCATTAGCAAATGCGAGCCTTGCTATGAAGTCAAACTCTTTTAATTCTTGTGTTAGTTGCAGCTTATATGGATGCTGTTTAAGATCCAATGTTAAAATTCGTTGCAAACTTCGTCGCGATAATTGTAAGACAGACGATCTCTTGCGAGTCGACATTTGTGGTTTTCCTCGTACTGACTCCATAACTCTCTCAACATTGTCTTCGGTTCTAGATGTTCTTGGACAACCATTTGCTTGTGGTTTAAATGTTGAACCGGTCTCTTCAAAACGCTTTACCCATATTTTAATCAAATTAGCACTCGGAGCTTCACTAATTCGCCGTAGTCCATATTCAGCACAATATAGTCGCCTAGTAGCAATATATGAACGAGGGTACTCGTAAAATGTGCGCACGCAAAATGCGCGACGCTTCCCGTCGAAGTGATTCATAGCGACTAAAACTCCATCAGCCCGCCAACCCAACGATGTAGGAAGATGATGCAATATGCATGTACTATTGCGCCACCCTGTATATCACTTGATACGACCAATCAGTATAGAAATTTCAGACAGATATTCTGATTTACATATGTATACCTCTACCCAACATCTTTTTGTGTTTCTGCAAATAATACTCTGTAGTAAAGATAAATTCCAAAAGTTAATTTGTAACTTTTATAAGCCTTTCGGTTGGTAAATGTAGAAGGATCGACTTTTGGTAAAACTGCAATTCATATATAGGTATATGATACCCTAAGGGTCATGGCAGGGCAATTTAATTTATTTGCTGTAAGAATGCCTCACGCGAGCTCAACTATGCTAAATATGATTAGACAAATACAATTAAATGAAAGATACGATTCTACGTGTAATAAGTAAAATTAGGTAATTTTTGTGGAAGGTACAAGAGAGGGTGTGGTCATTCCATCTTTTTTTTGACAATTTACCCATAATTGACGTGAATTCAAGTAAATGAAATTTCAATAAATCGAACAATTTTTGTAGGCGGTACAGGAATGGATGTGACAACGTATAGTATGTGGTAAATTGGCTCGAATTTAGTACAATCATTTGGAAGATATGGAGGTAAGAATATATACGGTGTTGATTGCAAATCAACTTAACCAAATAACACGGTCCAAAAACTTTGTGAAAACAAACAATTTTTTTTTTTTTTTTTTTTGTTTTGTTTTTGTAACGACTTTCTTCTATTATGGTCACTATCAGACTGATCACAAAGCAAAACAAAAAGAACAATACCAACTTCTTGTGCGTTTTGAAGTTTCCAGTTGGTAATCGGTATATTTGCATATGTAGGTCACGGTGGGAGTTCATTGCAATTAAGGATGGGCAACCCTTAGTCAAAGGCCCAAATCAGGTTATGTCTGCGATGACCCACACCGATCATGTGAAGATATCGGAATAACCGTGATAAATTCATCGGTTTAGTACAATAGAACGGGCAATGTGAACATATGGGAAAAATTGCGTAATTTGTGTGGGAGGTACCAGAAATGACGGGGTTATTTATACGATTTTATGTCTAAACGGATGTTACAACTTGACCCAACCCAAATGTATTTTAAAATTGCAGTCCACAAATTAGTATTTACAGGAGAAATATTAATTTCCAATAAGTCAATCCATTTGTATGGAAGATATCAGAATGGGATTGTCAATACAATCCAATATTATTCTAAAAACTGTATTTATTAATCGCATAATGTAAGCAATTGAAAATATGAAGACTATACATATATACACAGTTATAAGACTACATGAGCTAAATCGGTCATTACAAATCGTCAAACAATATGTTATTGCAGTCTGCAAGTTGGAAGTAAAAAAAAAGTATTTTCTGAAAATTCGACAATTTGTGAGGGTGTACTGGAAGGGGATTGACATTGCGATCCATTTTCATTCTGAGACCACAGTTCAGCAAACCGTTAAAGTGTACCTAATCTTACTGAAGTTCGTGCAACTCAATAAATGTCTGTTGAATCGATCATTTGTACGGGAGCTACAACATGGGAGCTATTTTTTAATTTTACCAAGCATTGTAACAATATAGAAAAATTTATAAAAAAATTTAGTTACTCTATAACAATTAGGAATTATAAAAGAAAATCTAAATTTCGAAAAGCTCGGCAGTTTATATGCGAAGTACCAGAAAGGACGCGACAATGCGGTTCATCTTTTGAATTTCATGCAACTGGATGAAAGAGGTGAGCGTAAGAATATTCGAGTAAATAAAATAATCATTTGTATGCGAGGTAGCAGATGGGGCATAGCTAATCGGTTGATTTATTCAAATTTTATCAAACATTATAGGCAATGAAGTAGATAAAAATTTAGGATTTCTACTGTCTATCGCTTAAAATTTATTGAGGGGAAAACAGAATTTTGGAAAAATGGTCAATTTGTATGTGAAACATTGGAGAGATGAGTCAATATAGCCTATTTACAACTGACCACGATTGGTTGATTTTTTTTTACTAAGCATTGTAATAATAGAGAAAAATTTAGGTTGTTACTGTATACCAATTAGGAGTTATAAAGGAAAAACCAAATTTCGGTCAACTTTTTGAATTTCATGCAACTGTATGGAAGAGGTGAGCGTAAGAAAATTCGCGTAAATAACGTGATCAAATTGTATGAGAGGTATCAGATGGGGAATACCCAATCTGTTGATTTATTAAACATTTTACCAAACATTAGAGGATAAAAGTGTAAGATTTCCACTGTCTATCGCTTAAGATTTGTTGAGGGGAAAATAGAATTTTGAAAAAAAGGGTAAATTTCCATATGAAACATAGAAGGGATGAGCCTATATAGCCTATTTCCAACACCCGACCACGATCTGGCAGTGTATTAGTCTGTACCAAGTATTAGAAAGTGTCACAAGGAATTAGGGCAATTATCGTATCAGCAAGCCAGCTAGACAGACAAACATTGCTCAATCGACATAAAAGTTAGAGAAACATGCCTGATGAAAAGATACTTGTTATTTTAAAAGCAACCATCTGGATGTTTACCCTATCAAATGATTCCATCTTGACTTCATTCGATCTAATGATGATATAAAACTTGTGTACAAGTAAATAGAAGTTGTCGAGACAGCCGAAACTTTTCACAATTTTTACCTATAGGGCAAATATCGTGGCAAAATATGGCCCACCTAGATATAAAGTTCGCAAATATCAGCATGTTTAATTATTACGTAGATAGAAGTATTCAAATCAAACTAGTTGAATTGGTGCAACTGCTACGATTGTGCATAATTCAATCAATCGAACATTTATCGAATCTGTCCCACAGAAAAATCTAGTGACTGAATAATGTTCATATCAACTACATCTGACGACTACACCAAATGATTTAATTTTAAATGACTTTGTTTCGGTTAATTTGAAATCATATCATAAGCTGAATGTAACCGTAATCACGTAAACCCGTGCCCATGACATAATATGGAATGAGTTTTTTATTTTCAAATTAGAATTGAAGAAAAAATCGATGCAGAAATTTCAATCTGGTAAGTTGATTTAAAAATATATTTACACAATAACTACTTATTGGAAATTAACAGTATTTTTAATCTTCTAGTATTTAATCCTGACACAAATTATTTTATATTTGTTTTCAGATCAGTTTTAGTTATAGCAAGCATATTTCCGATGATATAAAGTGTAGCAAAAAGAAATCAATTATTTTGTCCAATGGAGGGCTTTTGTAAGTTGTAGCACACGTTGTATAAATATAAGATTTCATGCTAAAAAAAAACTATTTACATAGTTTTTGACTGCTTGATTCAGTGCAGTTTGAGCGCGCGTCAAAGATGGATATCATCACAAAGAAAATAAGCTACTTTTTATACGTGTTAACGCAAAAAAAAAGATTAAACGATTATGATCGAATCACGGTGAGTCAGTGCAAACAGTGGCCAAGCATGGGTTGCCAGCTAGGAAGCCATACCGCAGTTAGCGTGTTCACCTGCCAGCCAACCAGCCTTTGCTTGGTTAATTTGGTGGGCTGAATTGGAATCTGTAATTGAGTTTTCTCTATCACGTCAGGTTTTCAAGATACAAAAAGATGTTTTTATTAATTTTTTACATAAAAATCATTAGTTCATTTAAAAATCAATGAATTTTTAAGAGTAAATTGCATTATTTGAAGGCGATTGTGTTTTTTTGGTTCGGTTTCACGTATTAGAGTTCAGCAATAGTCACCCAGCATGCTTTTGCCCCAAACTCTGTATTAATTTCTTTCAATTTTCATTAAATCTTGGTGACCACGCTCCCCTTGTTTGACGCTCATCGCACTTACATTTTGTGGAAAAAAAAATATAAATGCCAATGAAGAAAACGCATTTTGAGTGACATCCTTGCATCTAATTTGTGATAATTTTCCAATAATTCAGCAACAATTTGTCTGTGGTTTTCACTCGTATTGTTTCCAAGAAAACTGTAGACGATGCTCTTGAAAGATTTCCAGGCAGCATGTTCTTTCCCCAATAAACATTGTGAAAAATTGTCATTATTCAATAGCTTCCTGATCTGAGGGCCAACAAACATCCCTTCTTTGATTTTAGCATATGAAAATTTAGCAAAAATCGCTAACAAATATTTAAATGCTGAACCATCTTTGTACAGAGCCTGGACAAAGTTCTTAAAAAGGCCCAATTTTATGTGCAGCGACGGAAGAAGAACGCCATTTGGATCAATTATTGGTTAGTTTGAAATGTGTTGTTTTCCTGGTGAATAATCAGTTCTTTTTGGCCAGTCTGTTTTGGCGTAATGATGAGATATAGCGCGACTATCCCATAGACAAAGGCAACAACAATATTTTGTGAAACCTCTTAGCATTTCAGTCAACAAACCAATGATCTAAAACAGATTAAGTTACAGTTATTTGCGATGGTCTATACTGTATGCGTATACAAAGGATTTTAATACACACACCTTAATGTCACCACAGATCTTTCATTTATTATCGTTGTATTTGAGTAATGTAAAATTTTCAGTTATTAATTCGTAATTTTTTTGTATGGTATGGATGGTTTTTCATTCCCATTATGCAAAAGAAGAGTCTTCAAAATCACCATTCAGTTTCGTCATATGTTTGGTTCATTTTTTTTTTTTTAATAAATCATCAATATCAGTACAGTATAAAATACAGTGTTTCTTTTCAAAATATGCAGCCAATTCCAAGCTTCTCTCTCTATAGATTGTAACGTTTGTCCTAACTGCAAGATGTTTCCGCTGCTGCATGCGTGAATCTAATAATTCTGCAAGACGCAGATTAAATGCAAATCCCAAATTAAATCATTCAAAACGAGTGAGAGATTTAATTATTATTAATCTCCGTGCAACAGTCAAATAATAAAAAAAAATCAGTCTCATCAATTCACGGGGTCAAAAAGAGCTCGGATTTGTGAGCAACTTCGATTTGTGGATATCTCACTCTCTCACGGAAGCCTCACACTGCCTTGTGGAAGTTTTTCCTCACCACCGTACCCCCAGACCTCACTCCGTGTGACTATCACCTATTTCGCAGTCTGAGCAACTATTTGAAGGATTTGATTGAATTGAACGCTTTTTTTTCAAAAAAATAACACGCGATTTTTTTGAGAAATAAATTTAAAAGCTCCCAAAGAGGTGGGAAGAAGGGCGAGGTTATACAGGGTGGGCCATAAGGATGTTGGCGGTTTAAATATTCAATTAAAAAAAAAACTACGAAACATAAAAAAAATATATTTGTATTTTTAAAAAGTAGAAGCATGGGAATTTTTAAGACTTAAAAATAATGTTGTCCAAATGGCTTCCCTCG
>JAHXMU010020095.1:0-18286 GCA_019455685.1 Philornis downsi
CGTCGACCCATGTATTCTGTTTAGTATTGCTACCCAGAAAAATAATTGCTTCCGCGGAAGCAGAAATTCACCCCAATTTTTGGAGTATAGTGGTTAAAATTTGCATAATCACCAATGAATTCAATAAAAACTTGTCATAGGAAGGAAACAGTTTTTTATAATGTCTCTTCTTCAGCGGTGAAAAAGCAGTCATTTTGGTGCATTTTTTCATTTGAAAAAAAAAAAAATTTTGTTTTTGAATCAGAGTTTTCAAACTAAAGCTGTGTTTCTATCAAATTTAATTATGCGGTAGTCGAATCCAAACAAATTAATATTACTTAAATGTAATTCAATTTAATAACAGCTACCGAGTTTGTTTATAAAAATGCTTTTTTGGGAATGATAAATACGAATATACTCGTATTGCTCTATTATAATTGATAAAAATGTTATTCTTTTTGAACTACATCCTGTTTTACTAGGTGGGTATGTATGTTGTTCATAGGCAATGATGCAAACCAGGATTATTTTTACAGAAATTATTGTGTGTTAAAGATCGTGCCTATTAAGTCTATTAAGTAAGCACAACAACACCCCACTTGATATATTTGATGCATTCCTAGCTTATTCTCGCTAATAACCAATGTGTGGAATTAGTCACTTCATTTAGTATACCGACAATCAAATTGCATTTGTTGAATTTTACACTCCTTAGCAACTCTACAGCAGACTTCTGTTTTTACTTCCCAATACAAATACTCACTGTTTGTTTGTACAATAGAAAAATAATGATACTAATATTGATGTTACAATTAGGTTGTCATTGATGTTGCACCGCAACTGAACTGCTGAGCACCGTATTAGTTGGTAGATCATAATTTGATGCAAAAACTTGTCCATTCACTTTGTGCATTGAATTTGCTTACATTGCGGTGTAAACAAAAAAATAGCAATTTGTATCGATTTTATTGCTTAATGATGACACTTAGCGATGGGAATGCGTTGATCATTGCCTTTGTTGTTACTGTTTAATTAAAAGAGATGATTATGATTTGTAAAAATTGTTTCCAATTCATATTTATATTAATGATTGCCTTCAGCGCACCATGAATATATAATTATTATATGCCAAGTTTATTTCAAATTTCTTCATATTTATTTCTGTGTGTGGTCTCATATTTGGCATTATGGAATCGAAAATAATTGTATAAATGCGTGCATGAAGCAATTTGAATTGTACTTCAATGTCAAATTGGCACAAGTGTGTAAATCTCCAAAAATTGGGACAGAAAATATAAATGTTACGACGGCGGAATTTGGCCATCGCAAAAGTGGATTTGTGAAATAAAGCATTGTCTTGATTAAACAACACCAAATGCGGTCTTTTTCCATAATTTTATCACTTAAATGCTGCAATAAATTCGACGTCTACATTCCTTTCTGAAGATAATCAATAAAAATGATCCAATGCGACGGAAAAGTCTTTGCCTTCTTTGGACACTATTTCCCCTTTCCAGTCCAGTCAGGGGTGAAAAGGTGGACCCATGTCTCGTCTATGGTTATAAATCGACGCAAAAATTCGGCTTTATTGTGGTGAAACATTGCCAAACACTCTACTGAATCATCTTTACATCATCTTGCGCACGACTTTCTCATCTTCAAATCTTCGGTCAATATGCGATGTATTGCACTTTTCGAAATATCTATCATTTCAACTAGCTCACGCATCTGATCGTCCAATACCATTTTGTGGATTTTATTAACCGTGTCGGTGTTCGTTTTGTTAGCTCGTATGGCCTCGTTTAAATTCAGCTACGCAATATTGTACAGTCGTAAACGTAAAGCAGACTTCTTCAGAGTGGAATCTAGCTCGGCATTAATATTGATTGGATGGAAATATTGGATTGTATGTATAACGATGACCAATTTATCCATGTTTATTTAATTACATTAATTAAATTCACTGAGATAATTTCGTTTTGATGGCCCAAATAAAACCAACAATATACTTAAAACATATGTATGTTTTATAAGGATGACACTTTTCACCAAAATAATATTTTTTAAACTACTGGTAGGTACCATATATATGTACGTCAGGTCGGCTACTTTTGGGACCGCCGTCGTATATGTACAGGATTATCCTTTCTTTGGTTTTAAAAATAAAATTAAATACAACACACAAATCTATGATTTCAATGAAACTTCTATTTCGTTATAATTCTTGGACCTTGCCCTTATATACGAAATACAATGTCATTTAAATGACCGTCTCTAGATTGGCTGCAGTCGTGGGTCCTTTTGAGGTAGTTTTCGCCTACTTTTTTCGCACATTTCGGGCAGTATACCGGTGATAACTTGACAAATGTTAGCTTTTAAATGCTCCAACGTTTGGGGATTCTCCGCGTAAACACGGTTTATTGACGTAGCCTTACAAAAAAAAAAAAAAAAATCAGGCGGCGTCAAATTGCATACGTGTAGAATTTTTGTTCATTCAAACATATAATTTGTTTACAATTAGACTCATTTTCTTCAGTCTTTCTCAGGACTATAGAAGAAGTAAAGTTGATATGTACCGGTCATCAATTGTCTTAATTTTTTTTAGGAATTGCCGCAATGTAAACTTCTGGTCAAATATAGATTGACCCGGTCCAAAGCCGCACTCTTAAGGTTAAACTCAGTCAGATAGAACAAGTTTTAATCTTTCACATTCGGCAGAACCTTATAAGCGATGATGTGTACTAATCATCAGTTTATTGCTAATAATTTAGTTCTGCCGGCACGACATGAGCGCTTACAGCTTTGTTGTTCTTAAGCCGTTATACTACCAATGTGATTTACCTTTGGCCCGGTACTGGGCAATCTATGATATCATCGATAATTGCTGTGATTTTTTCAAATGTCCGGCTATCCCGGGTTGCTAACTTATAGCAACATTTTCCTTATAATTGCAGCGCACTCTGCGTATTTGTGGCTAAAATTTCGCCGTCTTGCTTAAAGGATACGATTAGCTAGATAACCATTTGTTAGAAATTGTGATCTTTACAAACACTTCTGCACTTTTCTACATTCTTACTAATTCACTGTTTCCATAAGTAGTAATTTTGTTCAAAATGGGCATAGCGTTTTGAAATTAAGAACTAAAAACTTTGTGGTTTTTAGGGTTAGAGTCAAATTTAAATTTTAACCCCGTCTGGTCTTTCGGCTTATAGTCAGCAATACTAACGATGATATTCTCGCAAGGTATCAGTCTAATACGGGGTGTCCGTCGGGAAGGTATACTACTTTGTTTCTTTATAATTTTTGATTAAATGAAAGAGAATGGATCTTATATGGATAAACGTTTTATTTAATGTCGGCAATTATGTATGGAATACAATATCAGATAAATGTCCGCCTTTGTTAGCCTCACAAATGCGAGCCCTTTTGAGCACATTTGTCATTACATTCTCACACATTTCACGCGTTATTTCATTAATTTCATCACGAATATTTTGTTTGAGTTGCTCAAGCGTTTCTGGTTTGTTTGCATTAACCTTGCTTTTGAGATATCCCCACAGAAAGAAGTCCGGAGCAGTCAAATCAGGCGACCGTGGAGGCCAATCAACATCACCATTTCTTGAAATATCTTGTTGTGGAAAGAGGTCTCGCTGTAATTCCATTGCAATCCTGGCTGTATGCGATGTGGCACCGTCTTGTTGATATCACATTTTAATTAAGGCCAAAGCATGCACTTGTGGCGTTAAAAAGTTTTCAATCATATCACGATATCCCTCTCCATTGACAGTTACCGTTACGCCGTTTTCAGTTTCAAAGAAAGAAGGTCCAATGATTCCTCCTGACCAAATTGCAACCAGACTGTCACTTTTAATGGATGCAAAGGTGACTGATGAATAATTAGATTATTCACATATCCATTCAAATGAAAATGTGCCTCGCCACTCATTATGATTTTTTCAGGAAATGTCATGTTCGAGCTGTAACATCCTATTGACATATGTACGGCGGCGTAAATGGTCTTGTGTCAACTGAATCTTAAATGGAAACAAATGCAAATCCTTATGCAAAATTGTGGCCAAATTTATTCTTTGAAGACCAAGCCCCTGAGCACGGCGTCTAATTGAGGTTGATTGATTGTTGTGAACACTTTCTTTAGCAGCAGTAAAGTTTTCAGCCAATCTTGCAGTACGTTGTGGTTCAGAGTGACCCTATCAGCTACATACCCTCTTTCTTCGCAATCATTCACTACACAATAAATAGTCCGCCTTGTTGGCACGTTGTTTCTCCCAAAAATGTCACGTAACTTTCTCTTCGTCACAGTAATCGATGATTGATTTTGATAAAATGTTTTAACGATTAAAACACGTTGGTTTATCGAATATTTTTCCATAATAAATTTGTCACGTCTTTACTTCACGACTGCCAAATATGAACTGTCAAGACTAATGTTTACCAAAATGGCGGCAAAACAAAGTAGTATACCTTCCCGATGGACACCCTGTACATGGTTTATCAAATACTGGTTTTACATGGTTTTACAAAAGAAAGTAGAAGACTGAAACTTTTCTATATGCTCTATATATTCGTTCACAAATAGCTTAAATTATCTATTCTATAGAATAGATAGATAGATAGATATAGAATAGTCATAGATATATCAGATTTATATATTTCTGATGATGATATCTGTACTGGGATATCTAAGATTTCCATCTCATATAAAACTGATGCAGATGGTTTATCCTCCTTTTTATTGAAACAATGTTGCTCATCCTTGCTATTGCCACTTAGAATAATTTTATCCAAATCTATTAGATCGGGTTATTTTATCCAAAGATGGAAAAATACCACGGTCTTTCCGGTTCATAAATCTGGTCATAAAAATGAGGTTATTAACTATAGACCTATATCAAAGCTTTCAAATATTGCTAAACTTGATAAACTATATTGTTTATGAGAAACTTTTCTTTTCGTTTAAACGGTATATTATCCCCGCTCAACATTTCTTTATTACTGGTAGGTCAACTACTACTAATTTAGCTGTTTTTACTCGAAAATGTATTGATAATTTTGAAAATGGTTATCAAACTGATACGGTTTATGCTGATTTTTCTAAAGCTTTTGATAAAGTTCCACATGAGTTATTGATTTTTAAGTTAAAAAAAATTGCCATTAGAGGTACAATTCTTAATTGGTTTCGTTCTTATTTAATGGATAGGCAATGTGCAGTATGTATAGATGGAATTTACTCAGCCTCTTATGTTCCAAGTTCTGGTGTTCCTCAAGGAAGTATTTTGGGTCCATTACTTTTTAATATTTTCGTTAATGACATTTCGTCCTGTTTCCTTCATAGTACATATCTTTTATATGCGGATGATCTTAAGATATTTAGAGCTATTGCATCAATTTATGATATTAATCTGTTGCAGGAAGATGTAAACAGACTTGTGACTTGGTCAATAATTAATGGTTTACCTCTTAATTTTTCTAAGTGTAAGCAAATGACTTTTCACAGATGCCGAAATATTCTTATTTCGACTTATCACATGCTTAATCATGTATTAGAAAATATGTATGAAATTAAAGATTTAGGCATTGTATTTGATTCAAAATTAACATTCGTACCTCATGTGAATTACATTGTTCCTAAAGCATATTCTTCATTGTATTTCATTCGTACGAATTCTACACAATTTACTGATCCGTACATTAAAAAGATTTTATATACATCGTTTGTACGATCAAAATTAGAATATGCTTCATTAATTTGGAGTCCAACAAATTAATCGCATTGAAAGAATTCAAAAAATATTTATGAAGTTTGCTTTAAATTGTTTTCGGTTCACAACTCCAATCCCATCTTATTCCAGCAGATGTCTTCTTTTATCTTTAAAATTATTAAGCTCAAGAAGAGATATTTGTTCAATAATGTTTCTTCATGGCATAATTTCTGGATTTGTTGATTGTCCGGATTTATTATCTTTAATTCCATTTAATGTTCCTCCACGCTTATTGCGTTATTACTATCCGTTCCATATTGATATTCACTCTACTAACTATGCTTGCAATGAACCTCTTCGTAGATCTATGAGACTTTATAACTCGATATGTAATTCAATTGATTATACTCTATCTCGAGATAAGTTCAAAAACATTTTATTCAGTTTAAGCATTTAAATCGTATTTATTAATGTACTTTTGCTAGTCTGTAAGGAAACTTAAATATCCATAGACTAAATAAATGAAATGAAATGAATAATAATTATCTAAATCTACCTATATAGAATAATTATTGTTAAGCATATTTATCTTACTTTTTGTGTTGTGTTGCTTTCCATAGCCAATGCAATTTTTTAAACTGTAATAAATTTATTTTGTGTCGCCAGACAGATTTCAAAAAAGATTGAAAAAATTATTAGGCCTCTCCCTCTCATAGCTAATCATCAATAACATGAACATCAAATCAAGTTCACATGTCGCACTTTCAATGTGTCTCTCTCTATGTTAATTTTTGAGGGACAGACAGGCAGACTAATGGAACGCCTAAGGGTAACAACGTAATCACAGTTACGTTTCAGACAGTTTCATGATTTGATTGTCTGCATGTATTATATATACGTATACGAGTATGCGGTGCTTAGTTAAGTACATGATGTAAATGAATGTGTTTGCTGCATGCAATCAAGTTCAGATTATAAAATCTACAATGTGGTGGAAAAGTTATCAAATGCTGGAAGTTTTTACATTTTTGAAGGTTCTTTATAATCCTGCGCTTAAGTAAACAAATCAGAGACCTTAAAAGCCTAAAAAAACCACAGGAAAAAGAATGATAAATCTATGATCTGAAGTACATGGCATGGTAAGAAAACCATTAGAAATTCATTCAATGAACAACAAACAAATTCTCTTGCATCTCATGAATGAAACATTGGAGAGCTTCTCACATTAAAGCTCACTGATTCGCATTCTATTTTAGGGACCTACAGTTTAGCGACACAGTTTGAGAAGCATATACAAGACTTGCCGATTATTTGACTACTCGAAGTGTTCGGCAGGCACATCGAGCTGACTGCCTCTCAAACAATGATGGGTGGATGTATAGGGGTTGAACCTGCGATCATGCGAGCGATAGTCGCGTGTACTAATCATCGTGACACGGTCGGTCCAACAGAAGGATTTGACAAGTGCGCTGGCTTTAGAAAGACAATATTTCGTACTTAAAAAATTGCTCAGAGAATTTTTGTGATGGAATGGAGGTCGTCTAATATAACCATCAGGTAAACATTGTTCCGATTGTCTAGGAGCCAACCATAACACAATATATCGTTTACAACCACCTAATTAAGTCTAAATACAAAATGACATTCGATGTGTGGTTAGCAAATGAATTAATGCAAAAAAAACCTCATGGACCGAATTTCCACCTACGAATCGCTACTGAATCGTAATAAAATCGACCCTTTTCGGAAGCTGATGTTGGCTGGTGATGAAATGAGAGGCAATTATAACAACGTCAAGTGAAAACGAAAATGGTGCAAGTGGTGGCTAAGTCAGGATTGAAGACCAGAGATATTTTATTGTGTTTTTGGTGGAATTGGCAGGGGATCCAAATTCTGAATTCAGACCTGTAGTATCAACAAATAGATTAATTGAAGGAAAGAAGCGCCTAGAAGTGGACAACTCTAGCCAATAGGAGAGGAATTGTGTTCTGTAAGGATAATGCCAGATACACACATCGATAATGATTTACGGGTAGCTGCGGCAGCTTGGCTGGGAGATTTTATGCATTTAACTCATAGTCCAGATCTGGCATCAATTGATTACCATCCTATCAATAATGAATGATTTTGCTGGTTAAAAAGTTGTTCCAAGAGGAGCTTGTGAAAATCAACTGGCTCAGTCTTCTGCTAATAGGGACGAGGGCTTCTACAAAGGGGCATAAAGGAATTGCCATCAAAATGACAACAAGCTATCGACCAAACCGGTGCATATTTGACTAAAATCGAATCATTTCAACAATTATGAATAAAGCCTTCGAAATCATACAAAAATAGTGGATTTTTTACTACAGTCTGATGCTTGTGGCGGTGAATAGGTTGCAATTTCAATTCGGATTATATGAAAAAAAAGTAAAATAAGGCATACGAAGATAGGGCATGTAAGCAAACCTAAAGAAATCACTTCTGAAAATTATGTTGAAAAAAACTCTAAATTAAACTGTGTTAAAGAGTTGTTATTAAAATTTTTAGTCATAGAAAGCTTTTATTTAATTTATGCTTGCAATTGTTCAGATTTTGTGCTCAGTAAACTCACAAACATTTCACAGACATGTTTCAATTTAATGGATTATGCATTTAGTGGTTTTGAAATCGCCGGTCTGGCAAGGCCGTCAGCTGTTAAATACCTTCCATCTGAAGTATTATTTATTTTGTGAAAGGTTTGCAATTTACGAATAAAAATAGTTAAAACTTACTACAAAAGTGGTGATTCAAACGTGGGATTTCAACCGAACACAATTTTCTTTAGCGACGAAGCTAATTTTTCGCTCGGTGATTACGTTAACAAGCAAAATTATCGCATATGGAACTCGGAGAACCCAGAAGTGATTATGGAAAAGCCATTGCATCCGGGAAAAGTGACTGTTTGGTGCGCATTATAGTCTGGAGGTGTCATTAGGCCTTTTTTTTTCGAAAATTACCTCAAAAGAATCCAATCCAGAAGCGGTCGTTTAAATGACATTGTATATCGCACATGATGGCAAAGTCCAAGCAATATTATGAAATAAAAGTTTCATCGAAATCACAGCTTTATGTGTGTTTCATTGAACTTTACTTGAAACCGAAAAATGGATAACCCTATATAAGATTATTAGAAGCTGCTTCAGTATCTGGCCACAACGAAATACTAACGTGCGCATTAGGATGGTGCAAAAAATGTAAGCAGGCGATTAAGAATTAGTCAAAAATTCCAAAAATATAAAAATTATTATTTATTGTCACGCCCTCAAATACCGCCTTTTTGGGGTGATAATTTAAAATTACACTTCAGCATTCGATCGCACTGGTACTTCGATTCGATATGGATATATAATTGCATCATTTTGATAATAAAAGATTCGATAGTGTCTATTGATACAGTCATATTAACTGACATTTAATTATCTTAATTCTATGTTATTACGTAGAACGTAACTGATATACGCTGCAGTTTATATATTAAGAAAAAGAAGAGAGAACTTAACTGATATACGCTGCAGTTTATATATTAAGAAAAAGAAGAGAGAACTTAGTAATATTAACGAGTGTAGCTGCAAATATTCGATTTTAATATATAACAGCATGTTTCGATTTGTTAAACATACGTAATTTCCTTATTTATAAATAAAAATCTACACATTTAAAGCGAAAGTTTCACAGTATCTTAAAGCCCTCATATCCTTAGAAAAAGATGGGCATTGGATAAAAATGGCTGAAGAACAAAATGTATTAGGTGCGCAACTAAATTCTTGCAGTTTTTTCTTTTTTTTTTTAAATGCAACTTTGTTATAAAAACATGTTGGTACTACTTTTCCCCATCTTTTTGGCAAAGCTGGAATTCCGTCACTGTAAAACTGTTCATCTTTTGAGGCTATCCACGAATCTACTCATTCCTTGATAACATTCCTTGATGGTCGTCATATGAGCGGAACTGTTGGCCAGCCAGACCGTGTGCCACCAAATGGAGCAAGTGATAATCGGATGGCTCAATATCTAGAGAATATGGACGAAATCAAACAGCTCTTATAGATGGCGCCATCTATTGGCAAACAGCGGGTACTTAGTTGCGCACCTAATAGTTTCTACCAAACCATGAACAACGACAAGCAACATACAATGCAATGCACAATAAACCGAAAAAGGGTGTTTGGGGTCGTAGAAAAAAAATAATTTTTAAACTTTTAACTAATATTTAATCATAAGGGTTGACTGACTAAATGTTTTTTTTCTGTATTGGGGCCGGCCCGCCCTAATGTGCATTCCCTTGCCTTAACTTAGCGTCCTTATCTTGAAACGAATGTGATTATAATTGCAGAAAACAAGTTTGATAGGTGAAATGTAGGAGTTTATATAATTACTTAAGAACATTTTCCATTAATTATTCACAGAAAGCACAAAAATATGATTTGGACCAATTATTCACCTCGTTTTGGTTGAGGTGTCATTTGGGAACGCAAACTAGAATTTTATTTCTTAATGGCAAATATCACCAACTTTTTGGATTTGTCACTATTGCATGCGAGTAAATTTCCACTGCCACCACATTTCACAGAGCCGTTGAGGCTACCGGTTATTACTAATGGATTCTACTATATCCTTTATTTGCTAAAAGGTTAAAAGTACCCAAATATTTACAATGTTTGAGTAGGAAATTTGCAAAGGACCTCTAACATAAAGTAAATAGCTAACAGTATACGAGTACATAAATAAGTCTTCTTGAATTATTAAAAATACATTTACATCAATAAAGTGTTAAGTGAGTGACACACACATAATGATTTACTTAACGAGGGATCTTTTTCTAAGCTATTCTTTCTATAAGCTAAGAACTAAAATGATTTACCAACGATAAGAGTAGGGAAATAAAATCGCATTTAGAAGTGACTGCTAACGATTAAACAGGTCTCTGGCTGGAAATGGGTTTGAGTACTCAAGGATTAGCTCGTATATTTTTCCAACAAACGAAAAAGACATTAAAACATTTGCCAAACGCTGTTCGTGCGATATTCTTTTTTTTTGTGAAACAAATTGAAATGGGTTCACCCATGTTGGGAAGGGGAGGGAGTGGAAGAGGCTTAAACGTAATCATGAAAAACATACTTGATATTTCGAAGCCTCTTTTTGCTGACGTCAAACATTAGTAATGGCCTCTTGGGGAGGGGAAGAGCCCTTTGTAGTGTATGCATACTCGTATATCGATATCTAGTCTTGTGTAGGTGTGTAGCCAAGCATTTACATAGACGAAGGCTTACCAACAATATGACAAAGTTCTACAACTTATTTTGCCAATTAAATATTGAAAAAGTTCGAAGGAACACAATTTTCTTTTGACATGCTCATATTCGTAATATGGTTGGTATGAAAATATGATACAATAATAAAATTGCTGCAGAAGAAAAAGGACCGCTGGCTAGACACAATTGCTAGAGCTAATTAAATTTTCTGTTAACAGAAAACTTACAGCCAGTTAATGTTGAGCCAACTGACATATCCCCATCGCAAGTTTGAAAGAGTAATATTATACCTTAGCTGCTTCAGTAATTAGTATACAAATCTCTCTCTCTCTCTCTATCTCTCCCTATAATTTCTGGAGCTCAAAACGTCAACATGATGTCCTGAAATATTTTGATGTGTTGATTTTAAAAGTTTTCTAAACAAAATGTAAAAAAGCAAGGGAATCTAAAGAAGGGCATGGTTGTAAATGTTTATTCTGCCGAGTTCTTGTATGGACTCTTTGTTTCAAATCGAAGTCCTAAACAAGGACATGGGAACATAATTCCTCTTCTTCTTCCTCTTCTTCTTTTTAGGTGGCGACTGGAATAGACATCCTTATCTATTATACGCCTCCCGTAGAAAACAATTCCAAGCGCTTCGATCTTCTGTGCTTCTCCTCCAATTCGTCACATAATTATTTTGAAAAAGTATGAAATGTAGTTTTCAGTTTTAAATGTAAATCCGTATTAGAATTTTAAACATACATGTTGTAAGATTCTTTTACAAAAATTTTAATTTACAGCTACATTTTAGAGTTATTATTAAACTCTTTCAAAATTTGTGGTTTCGATCAAAGTATACTCTGCAAGAATGTTTTGCACAATATTTAATAACTCATTCTCATGTCTGTATTCAGTTCAGCAGTAAAATGCTGGAGACTAGATATTCACACTGCAACCAATCCTACCACAATTCTTCCCATATTTTGGCTCCTTTGGACACGATTCTCCCATTCCTCTCCACTGCTTCGACTGTTCCCTTATCCCTGGTGTGAAGTGGTGGACCCATGTCTCATTCATGTTTACAAATCGACACAGAAATTTGGCTTTATTGCTGTAAAATATCGCCACTCTACAAAAACATTTTTACGACATTGTTTTTGCTCTATTGAAAGCAAGCGCGGCACCCACCTTGCGCACCGCTAACTCATCTTCAAACCTACGGTCAATATACGATTTATATCACTTTTTTAAATGCCTATCATTTCAGCTAGCTCACGCACCTTCAGCCAATGATCATCCAGTACCATTTTGTGGATTTTTTTAATCGTGTCTGGCATGGACAGCTCGATTAGTCGACCACTACGGTGTTCGCCTTGGCAGCTCGTACGGCTTCGTTTAAACTCTGCTACCCAATATTTTACAGTCATAAACGAAGGGACATACTTCCCCAAAGTAGAATCTAGCTTGGTTTTAATATTAGTTGGGCTGAGACCTTTCAAATGGAAATATTGAATTACATAACGGTGAAAAATTTTTTCAATGTTTACAAATTCGCTGAAACTAAGAATACTAAACAACGTAGCGCCTTAAAACTTTAAACGTATGTTTTATAAGCTTGTCACTTTTCAGGAAAATAATTTTTTCCAAACTACTGGCTCCATCTATCATATCATTTGATACGGCAAAATGCAATACCTCGAGAGAAGCGCCAAAAATGTCTTTTCAGCAAACGCATTTCATAATTTTTTTTTGGTCGGTTGGGTGAAGTATATCTGTCTTGCTAGCTATGTGGTTGGTGGACACGCCAACAGCCTTTGCATTGATTTATAATTCATGGTAAAATGTAAAAAAAAAACAACCAATTAACCCCACACATTCTGGTAGCTTCCATACGAATAACCGATTGAACCCATATGTTCTTAGATTCCATAGTTCCAATAAATTTGGCATACGTTGAGCGATTGCCAACATAGGGCCTCAGAATGAAAACAAAGCACGTTATCATACCCATTCTGGTATCTTGAACACAAATTGACCATATTTTCAATCCTGTATAATTTCTAATTAATGGGCCGTAGTATTACTTGTTTCATAATTCTTTATAATATCGGAGAAAAATGAATCTGGTGACCACGCCTCTGTGGGTATCTCCCATATAAATTACCGACTTCGCCCATGTGTTCTTAAGTCAATATCTTCCAATCGATTGTACCAAATTCGACAAAATTTTCCATATATAATCCGTTTCTCATCAATTAAATTCTCTTCAACTTTATTGAGCATTAATACTAGATAAAATGTGAAAAAATTGGCGGAATGTCATCATTTAGCTTATATAGGGTGGTGCATAAGTAACGCTAAGATTTGATCAGTGAATAAATTTTTTCTTTAAGTTTTTTTTTTTCGTCTCCTTACAGAATTAAATTTATGATGGGGAATTTATGATGGAAAGGCTCAGCACAGAACAAAGAACCAAATTTGTGCAAGTTTACTTTGAAAGCATTCGATTATTCAGATTATTTCGAAATTTCTTTCATGTTCGAAATGCTCCTAGCGCTCCTACAATTTACCGATTGATTCAGCGTTTTGAGCAACAAGGGGCTGTCTGTGATCTTCCGCATGCCGAAAGACCTTGTGCAGTTCGAAATGAAGTGACCATTGCTCGTAAGTATTGAGGAAAACCCCGAAACTTTCACCAGGCGATATTCTCAGCAGTTAGAGATGTCCAGGCGGTCTTTGCAAAGAATTTAACACATGTTACAACTTTTTCCTTATATCTTTTCCCAATTGGTTCAAGAGTTAAAACCAAATGATGCACAAGAACGCATTCAATATAGTCGCCGTTAACGTTACTTATGCGCCACCCTTTATATTCCTAGATTTGTATCTAACATTCATTATACTACAGTCGGCATAATTGACCTCATATAAAGCATTTAGTGTTGTACCCTTTAGGGTACTACACGTACAAATTGACCGATTTACCAAAAATCGATGGCCTTTCTATATTCCCTAAAGAAGGACTTCTGAAAGTTGCTATTTTGTTTCTGTTATTGTGTTTCAATTCAGAGTATTTTTGCAGTAACACAACAGGATGTCGGATAAAGATATACGAGTAAGTCGGTCAGTTCAGCTAACTAAAATTTCTGTACTAGTTTTTACTTCAAATAGAGTACCTTTTCATCACTAACATATTCCAGTCAAGTTATTTATCATTTTCTGGAGAAATAGAAGAATCGTTGAGTTTTTCACATTATCAAATATAGTTTTCCAATCCGGAGGTAATTATGCATAATATTCGTGTTTTGTAATAGCAAATTTTCTCCCAATATTATTTATGTTTGTTCAAATATAACAATTGATGATTTTTTGACGATTTGCAATTTTGAAGTTATGATTTTTGCAGCCATTTTAACAAAACGCTGACGATTTCTCCCAGTTTGGAGTTGGTAGCTATGCTTTTACCTTTTGGCAAAATATTCGACTTTCATCTGCATTCCTATGCCGTTCTACATCCTCGCTTTCTCGCGTTCTCCTTAGCCGTTTTTGCCGCTTAAAAAGACGGGTTGCCTTTCCTTTCTCTTCCTTATATTATTTCCTCGAAGCACGAATTACAATTGGATGCAGCTTGGCAACATATGCAATTTATTTTTCTTAATCATAATGCTGTATTTCTCAATCTATCAGGATTTTCTGAGCCAGGATTGCCATAAGCGCCATATATTGCTACTGTGTATTTGGACAGTGGGGATTAGCCTTTATTGAAGAAGGCTACAACTATATCAGGGATGAGCAATGTAGCTAAGTTTTGCATCTGGCTAGGCATGTTTTTCGCTCTTTTCAACCTCTTGGGTGTCATCTTTATTGCAATCAGGCTCATTGCAATCTCGGCTCATATGCAAGTTCATTGCAATAGTAACATTTGTGGGTTTCTCGGGATAAAACAAAATGTGTCTGGCTCTTGGTCTCCACATTTTAAAAGTTTTGAAGTCATGGTTGTGACAGCTAGCGTATATTTTAGTAGGCACTTACAAAATATATTTTTGATCTCATCGACTTTATTGCCTTTGAAGCGTGCGCACAAAGAAGCGCACTCACTAATCAGTACAGAAATTTCAGTCAGGTGAACTGACTTCAAAAAGTACTCTGAATTATAGATAAAGAAGAGAAGTAAAGATGTAACTTTCTGAAGTCCTCCGTTTGGAAAGTGCAGAAGAATCGTTTTTTGCAATTTGTCAACGTGCGTCAACCTCTTGCTAACTAAAGGGTGTCCAAACAAGAACGCAAGATTTAAATTTGTCGCCATTCGAAGTGTCATTGTTTGACATTTGAACAATTGTTATTGTTTGCTAGTAGAAGGTACGAGGTTAGTAAAAATGGAGCACTACACGAATGAACAATTGTGAAATTGTTTTACCAAAATGATGAAAGTTTGAGGCTACAGTTCGCAAATTGCAATCAATTTGGGGTCACAATAATGCTCCAAAAGAGTCAACTGTAAAGAGATTAATGGATAAATTTGCCAAAACTGGGTCTGTTAGTTGTGTAAAGACAACAACACGCCTTCGACCAGGTCGATCGATCGAAAATGTCGCAGCTGTACGTGATGATGTCGCTCAAACTCCATCCACCTCAATTCGACTCCGAGCTCAGCAAATTGGCGTCTCCAAATCCACTATGCAACGAATTTTGACGAAAGATTTGCATCTTCATGCAAACAAAGTTCAATTGACTCAGGAACTGAAGCCAGCTGACCATGGACAGCGAAGGGAGTTCGTTAATTGGGTATTGCAGAGACAACATGAAAATGCTGATTTTGCCGATAAAATCATCTTCAGTGACGAGGCCCATTTCCATCTTGATGGCTTTGTCCATAGGCAGAATTGTCGCATTTGGGGTGAGGAAAATCCTCGAGTGATTCACGAGAAGCAAATGCATCCTCAACGTGTCACTGTGTGTTGTGGATTTTGGGCTGGAGAATTCATTGGACCTTTTTTTATGAAAATGAGGCATGTCAATCGCAAATAGTCAATGGTGTTCGGTATCGTGAAATGATAACCAGTTTTTTCGTGCCTAGAATTGAAGAAATGAATGTGGAGGGCATGTGGTTTCAACAAGACGGCGCCACATGTCATACAGCCAGAGAAACAATTCAATTGCTGCATCAGTCATTTAAATCTTGCATTATTGTTGGGACACCCTTTACAAATACATTTTTAACAATGTGAAATTTTTCTTGACGTGAAACTACCTTTAGAAATTATTTCATTAGTTGGTATTAAATTAAAAGCTTTTGATCAGTAAAATTGATATACTACTGGTTCGTGAAAAATTTGCAAACTCTTCTAGGCATTCCTAGGATCAAGTAATCATAATCATGTGCAGGATGACAAGTGATAGCTGTCTTTTTAGCAAAGCATTGGCAAAATGTTCTCCTCCTAATATATGAACAACATGCGATAATTATTACTTCACCCTCGTACAAGGCCGAAAATGAAAAATGGCTCATGTTCTTAACCAAAAACAAGGGTAATAAATTAGATTTTCTTCACACCAACATACAATCACTTCCTTCGTATCAGTATTTTGAATACGTAAGAATGTATTTGTGTCTCCACAAACAGAATCTACAATTACAATTTGTAATCCTACTAAATTCCTGTCGCATCAGTGTTGTAGATAACAGGCAAATGTGTAACACTATCTAGTGTAGATGGCATAAGCAATGAATTATTTCGGCTGTATCCATAAAACAATCTCCGGTAATGCAATTTGGTTTTCAACGCTGACACGGTCGACACTTACAAGGTCACAAAACCGTTGAACTCTCTCTTGTGCGCACATGGACAGGCACATAATTTGTCAAATATACATAGCAAATGACCAGGTATACCGAGTAAATATGTACTCATAGTATATTTATGTGCCCGTACATACAGCCAGCCG
This sequence comes from Philornis downsi, assembly GCA_019455685.1. Taxonomy (NCBI): domain Eukaryota; kingdom Metazoa; phylum Arthropoda; class Insecta; order Diptera; family Muscidae; genus Philornis; species Philornis downsi. The sequence continues at coordinate 16,898 of JAHXMU010020095.1, forward strand.
ATGGCAGTGTACAATTTATGTATATGCAACGTTTGGGTTTATAGGCCATCTCTGCGATGTCGTATTTCAAAAGTACGTGTGACAGCGATCAAGTGTACCTTTGTTTAGATTGATGTATCATAAAATCAATGACCTGACAAAAGCAATTGATAGAATTTATAATACTTAGACGGAAATATGGTAATGGCAGCCGAAACATCATAAGCTTCACTCTTTTTATTTATAAAAGACTATAAAAAATAATTTGCGGACATTTTGTTATATTTTATTACATATAATTATTTAAAATTGTGCAAAATTTGCAGGAGTAGTCGAACCTGTCAAGTTGAGTGGTTAATTAAATTGACTGATTTGTACCTAAATCGAAATATACTTAATTACTTACTTAGTTATGTGCTGTACGTAGAAAATAATTCCAAGCTCTTCGGTCTTCTGTGCTGTTTCTTCAATTAGTAACACCAAATTTTGATAGTATTTCAAATTGTCCTTCCAACGGGGTGTTGGTTGCCCATCGAATTTGTTATCGAACACTTTGCACGTTGGACTATTTGGCTCCATCCGAACAACATGACGCAACCAACAATATCGCAGTATATTTGGGCAATGTTGGGATATATCTCAAATTGCTTTCTAGGAAATCCTTCTTTCTTCATACAATTATAGTATAAAATATAAGCGGGGTTCAAATATGAACCAGGCGGACGCGCTTTCACATCTTCCATTAAAATTTGGAACAGGTGACGATGACGACAGCATAAATATATTCAATTTGGTACAAGAGTTGCCTTTAAGCAATAGCGATGTTATAAAAGAAATGCCCAATGATAGGGAGTTAGACTTAGCATATAAATATAAACGTTTTGGCTGGTCTAAAGCAAAACCAGAAACTTTTTTGAAATTTTATATTAAGAAAATGTGATTGGCGATCGAAGATGGCTGTTTGTTTTATGGGGAGAGACTAGTGATACCAAATACTTTACAGTGTAAAGTACTTGAGCTATTACATTGACGTAGTTAGAATGAAATCATTGGCCAGAACATATGTTTGGTGGCCAGGTATTGATTATGATATTGAAGCATTTGTTAAATCATGCGAAATATGTTGTGCAAAATACTCCAAAGTCTATTTTGACCAGGTGGTTAAACACCACAAAACCCTTTGAACGAATACATATCGACTTCTGTAAGCTGGAAAATATCACTATATTGGTAATACAGGGTGTCCGTCGGGAAGGCGTGCTACTTTGTTTGTTTATAATTTTTTATTAAATGAAAGAGAATGGATCTTATATTGATAAATGTTTTATTTAATGTCGGCAATTATGTATGGAATACAATATCAGATAAATGTCCGCCTCTGTTAGCCTCACAAATGCGAGCCCTTTTGAG